>MCJB01051729.1:8156-34955 GCA_002018475.1 Nicotiana obtusifolia
GCATAGTTTTGGAAAAACTAAAGTTTCGCCCTGCCCCGCCACGCACCCGCATAAGCACATCCCCATCCCGCCCCGCAAAGCCTGTAACCCCCCTCGCCCCATTGCCATCCCTACCCATGTGAATACATTAGCTCGAGCTAGACTGAAGATCCTTCCTGCTACCTCGGCCCACCAACCTTAGAACAAAATTCCAACATCCGGAATTCTCTACGAGACCTGATTCTAACACACGAACACCATATTAATCTCAACCCGCAGTACCAAACACAATTATACACCCATGCTGAAACCACTCAATGCACTGCATAATTCGTATGCCCATAAAAACATCCTCCAACCATAGAAGCTACAAATTCACTAACCTTATGCTCGTAATATACCTCATGTGCGCATAAGCCCTGTTCTAACCCTCGCGATATTGCAACGATGAAAACGATGCGTAGAAGCTCATAACCACCTGCCAAATCAATAAATCATGGAGTCCTCCACTCAAAAAGAACTATTGCCTCATTCTAAACTGAATAGTGATATTTTCCTTCTAATATACCTTATATAAATTCGATTGCACTGATTTCAGGTCCAATAACCTCGTCTCACCCAATACAATCTGCTCGTTCAATAAGCCACCTCAAAAAAAATCTCCTATGAAGCTATTTATGCGCCAACAAGCAACAAACTCAAATGTGACCCATAAGGAAGAACAAACTATTGCAAAGAACCATCTTGCCTGCATAACGAATAAAACGGTCGAATAGGTGCTATGAACCTATCTCAGAAATGAGACACAATGCACACAATTAAGTATAAGGAACCGTACTCAACATCTTACTGTTGTGGCGTGCAACCTGATCCATACATGACACCGTTGTGGCATGCAAACCGATCTAAATATGACATCGTTGCAGCGTGCAATCCGATCCAAACAACATATCCGTGGCGACATGCCATCTGATCCACACATAACAATAAATAAGGAAATACCCATCAACTGATAAAGCTTATACCTACGAAATACCCGAATATCAACCACAAGCACGCCAAGTGCAAAAATACAACCCTGGGGAGACGGATAGCACAACGCGCTACAAAACTCAAGCTCGACTAAGGTGCAGTAACGACAAGCTACACAAAACCATAATACACGTGTGAATAATCAAGTCGTCTCACAACCCACATGGAATATTACAGTATTACAGAGAATAGCTGACGACAGGAATAACATTCAACACCTAAAGACTCCTCTATAAGCAGTAGTATGCTGAATCAACACATCTGACCTGATGTAGAGCATACAATTCACATTAGTTCTAATGGTAGACCTCAAGCCGATTCCGATCATCCCATACTGGCCCGATAACCTTTTAAGGATCCACAATGACCCTATTCGTGACACATAAGAGCAGCTGTCAAATCCGGAACAAACTCCCACAGTCCACAACCAACGGAATAGAGCACTTCTCAGTTATAACCTCTCCCATTGGCGACAGTACCAAAATTCATACCTATTTTAAATCTCTAACAATCGAATGGCTAACACGTCCCACTTATACGATCTTCATGTGGGATATACTCTCCACAACCTTCCGCGCCAGGTTGTAAAATCTGAACGTTAATGGTCATCGACCATGCTATTTCTATAATACTGGCCAAGCATCCGCATTTCAATACCCAACACTCCTACCACAAAATAGACCATCCTCAAGCTGCCCGAAAATAGTTCTAGCATACTCTCAACATCTGAAATCCTCCCCTACTCCTCCGAGCTCGTGACATTCTTATCAACACTGAACTGCAACCTTGATCCTCAACTTCTAATTTTTCATACAGCTCACTGCACTTTTCATGCCGCTACGCGAGAGTACAAGAATTTCATCATAACTCCTGAACCACCAATAGAATAAACACTTCATCATCTAGAACCCTTTAACTCAACACATTTCAGAGGAACAATTGCAACACGCAACCGAATTCCCATAACTACAGAAAATACAAACCTCAAGTTGTCGTCTAAACCACCATAAATCTTTCAGGATCCATCTACGCATAATAGACCATCATAATGAAATACTTCCAAATCAATCAAATTACGGTGGCTGTCAAGCCCGCACGTACAACCATGAATCACCTGTATAGCTTAACATACCGAAGAAAGTGATCATTTCCACAACCATGATGATTCAACCATCACTAATTGACCCAACTTCTTCCGATTTACTCTTGACTTGCCTTTGAAATAATAATAGCTCCCTTCAAATACATAACAGTCCTCAAACAACATTCATCCCGAGGTGACCCCAAATCACGAGACCACGTTGTCTCAATATCCATAAGCCATTTTATACCCTCTTCATGTACTTGATAGTATCTCCAATTGATACACCGCGCTGATTAGATCTTCAACCAATCTGAAGTTATTTCTCCAACTTCTCTAACACTGCACTGTAGACCCGATGATAACATAGAATCCTCCAAATACCCTTCACACTCTGCAGCAAAACCCAGTCTTCAGCCACATAACGAACCCGAAATGATCCTTAAGCACCACACATTAAATCTTAAATCCACTAGGACCATTATTGAGAGTCGCCTACTCTAATTCAGTCTCGATTATATAACCAAATAAGTAGTGTTCCGTTAGAACTTGTGCACTCCCATGAAGCAATCAGATGAATCCTTTTCCTTGCCCATCACATCCACAGAAGCATAAATTCTGAGCCATCCTCAGCACCTGCACACGAATCAATAAGGTGAAATGTAACACATACATGTCAAACTTCCTTATCCAAAATTTCTCGTCCTCTTGGTCATAGCTAATCTACGAATGCACCAATAACCAGAAACTATACAGGCACACGGCCACATGACTCATTATAGATGGTGGGCTTCCCTACTTAGCTTTACACTACAATCACATAGATCCAAACCTCACAACGACCACTTCTTCCTAGTTACCATGATCCCACACCGTTGCTCTACAAAATTCCTCATAAGTTCTTGTTGAACTAATCATAACACATCCTGAATTATCCGTCACAATCGTACACTTGACCTCCTAACCATCGTACCATCTTCTTCAAGCGATCCAAGCTCACCTCGCAGTACATTCATCTCATGTTGGGTAGAAAGTAGAACTTTTCGTAGGAACCTTACCAAAAATCACGCAAGCGCTAACCTGCTCACAGGAGATAGTCCACCTGTGTACCCTAATCTCGACCTCCTCTAACTTCATTGCTATAGTTGCATCCATCATGAAATCAACTAACCTCCGTAGGTCCGTACTGATCCACCATCCATAAGAATCCCTTCATTCATTAACATCACTTGAAGGTCCAACAATGTGTTATCAAGCCTTTCTCACCATACTCAAAATTACCTAGGCACAGAAACCACCCTAGAGATCATCTCCTTTGAGCCATCAACACTGGAAACACCGATTTGGTCCTGAAGTCGCAACACACAACCATTTCGGATAACTTCCTCTTAGGTTCCATCTCACGACACGCGCCAGAGGAAAAAAAATAAAGACCAACATGCCGATGAGCCTCAACACATTCAATCAAGGACGGAGACACCGCGATATTAACAAGAGTTCCACCAAATTTGGAGATATCAAATCTCGGCCATAGGTGATACCGATGCTGGGCTGAAATGACGGAATACTCCGCCACAATGTGACGATAATGGTTCGCCCACATTCGCAGGGAATATCATCCTGCGCTGCATCAGCATCTTAACTCGTCGGTGCCCAATTGATAACAAGAACTCCACACTGTATAAGAATGAGTACGAAGGGAATGAAGGCATAAGCTTCAATGGAATTAGAACGCACAACGAGGAATCAAGAAGGGAAGTACTCCTAACAGTACTATAGCCTCTCAAAGATAAGTACAGACGTCTCTGTACCGATCCACAAGACTCTACTTGACTTGCTCATGAATCATGAGACCTAAGTGAACCTAATGTTCTAATACCAAGCTGCCACGAACCAAAATCTACTATAAACTGTGATGGCCCGCCCAACGTCGCCATTATGCAAGCCAACGCTTAATTATTCATTTTATTATTTTTAAAATCATGAATCTTATTTAGATAGAGATGTCAGCACTAAAATAAATCGTAGTTACGTACAGTTTAATTTAAAATAATAAGTAAAAGTGTATCAATATAAAACAATCCATAACAATTCTAGAACACTCCAAAAATCCCGTGTCACAAGTGCATGAGGATCTACTAGAAGGTACAATAACAATACACCATCTGTCTGGAATACAAGTTAGACAGGAAAATGTAAATAATTTCGATGGAGACTCTATATGTTGCGGATTGTAACATGAGATGCAACTCACCGTAAAGTCCCCGCAATAGCCATGCCTTTGCACTCAAAAGACCACCAGAAATATATACCTACATAATAAGTGCAGAAGAATAGCATGAGTACGTAAATCAATGCATACCCCATAAGTATCTAGCCTAACCCTAGAAAAGTAGTAACGAGGGGTCGACATCGACACTTACTAGTGGTCAAATAAATCAAGTACAGTAGAAAGTAAACAAGTATGAGGTATGGTAAATAAACAGTATAAGCAAATGTAGGTACGTGGTACGATCCTCCTCTAAACGATAAACACTAGCTCTCAATTATCGGATACCTCCTCCACCGGAGTATACATATAAAATGGTCGCCACCAAATAGGTCGTCATAACTCAAATTAAGAAAACTCACGGATATGCTAGCTTCTTGTCAAATATTACGCACGATTCTGTCGAGGCGAATGGCTCGATCCCGTAAGATTATTTCATTAAGTTGCCAAGGCGAACGACCCGATCCCATAAGAATGTGATAGCCGAGACGAACGGCCTGATCCCATAAGAATATGATACTGCTGAGGTAAACGGCTCGATCCCTTAAGAATATGTTACTGCCAGGGCGAACAGCCCCATCTCATAAGAATATGATACTGCCAGGGCGAATGACCAGATCCCATAAGAATATAAACTGCTGAGACGAACGACCCGATCCTATAAGAGTGTATTACAATATCCTGTCGAGAGGAACGGCTCGATCCTATAAGAGTGTGGTACATAATTCTACTGAAGCGAACGACCCGATCCCAATAGAATAAGAATCTTTAACGGGTCTTTGACCCCACTCATCCATATACGTGTGAGTTATGAAATTTAAAGAAGCTTTTCGATGAAAACGCACAGCGAGAGAAAAATTCGTAAGGGAAGCATAATTATTACGCGTCTAATCAAGTAGCTCGTCAAATCTCTTACAATAGCGAGAATCCATCACTCTACGCAAGCTTAGTCTCAGGTCGTAATGCGAAATCAAGTAACTAAGCAGACAAGATAACTCAACTAGTACAAATAAAGCATGGCGTGAGTCCTAGTCTACCCAGACATAATCAGGAATTCTAGCATATGCATGAATACTCGTCACCTCATACGTGTGCAGCTTCACAAGATGTAGCGTTTAACAAGAATAACACATACGGGGTAATTTCCGCCTCGCAAGGTTAGATAGGAGACTTATCTCGCTCCGAAGTTCCATAATCGATTCCGATGCCTCTCTAACTCCTCGACTCAAAGCCAAAAAATCTAAAAATAGTCAAACAATGTGTAAATCAATCAAAATATACTCCAAAGCTTACAATTTAACAATTTATAATTGTTTCAAACTCCGCTCGAAAAGTCAACAAAGTCAACCCTCAGGCGCACGTGCCCGGATTTCAAAATATTTTGAAGATAAACATTATTCATAATACCACGAACTCAAATATATAATTTATTCGTAATTTCACGTCCAATTTCGTGGCAAAAATCTAAAAATACCATTTCTAGGTTTTCTTCCAAAAATTCCATAATTTCTATCAAATTTCCATGTTAAAATCAGTATATAACCCATGTATTTAACTCAAAACAAGTAGGAATAACTTACATTATGATATATGACAACAAAGATATTTAAGAATCACCCCAAATCGCCCCACATGAGCTCCAAGAACTTAAAAGTGATGAAATGAGCTCAAAATCCCGAAATTAGATGTTTAATACACCTGCCAAGCCTCCTTCTTCGCGATCGCAGTCATTATCCATGCGATCGCGATTAACAAAATTTACATTATTGTTTTTCTTCATTGCGATCACGGCCTAAACCTCGCGATCGCGATGTACTTGTTTCCTCTTCATAGACAGCCTACGGTATAATGGGCATAACCTTTTTTACAAAATTCCAAATGACAAACAGTTTAATTTCTTAAAAACTAGATTCAAAGGGCTAAAACTTTTATTTTTAGATCATCCCAAATATCCTTATAGATTGCAAGATATCAGCTCCCGAAGTCAGACCACTGAATACAGAAAATCCTTCTACGCGATCACGAATTTCCTTCCGCGATCGCGATTCACAAGGCCTGGAACAACACTTTGCTCTTTGTGATCGCGGCCCTTTCTTCACGATCACAAATAAGGATGCACCAGATCTCAAAACAGCAGCTCAAACATGGCGAAATAACCCGTAGCCCATCCGAAACACACCCGAGGCCCCCAGGATCCCGTCCAATCATACCAACCATTCCCAAAACTTGATCGAGGCCTCAAATCACACCAAACAACATCCAAATTGTGAATCGGCAATCAAAACACTTCTTTTAACTTTCAAACTTCACTGAATGCGTCTGAATTACACTTAAACATTCCGGAATGACGCCAAACTTTACGTGCAAGTCACAAATCACGATACGAACCTATTCAAGGGCTAGAAATCCCAAACGTACATCACAAATCAAATTTCACTTCAAATCAATCTTAGGAAATTCTAAATCATTCAAAATGTCACTTTTCACAATAAGCGTTGAAATGCTTTCAGACTACCCGATACTCAACCTGAACATACGCTCAAGTCTAAATTCATCATACGAACCTATTGGAACCTTCAAATCTCGATTTTGATGTCGTTTACTCAAAAGTCAAACCTTGGTCAACTTCCCAGAATTTAAAGCTTCCAAATTGAGAATTTTTAATCCGAATCAACTCTGAACTTCCCAGAATTTGATTCCGACTACGTGTATAAGTCATAAAATATGAAGTGAAGCAACTCAAGGCCTCAAACCTTCGAACAACGTGGTATAGCTCAAAATGACCAGTCAGGTCATTACAATGCCCTTCCCTAAAAAGTAGAACTTTGCACGTAAGTATTTTTCTCATATTTCTTTGCTTTACTTGACGTTATAATTTCCCTCACATGAGTATGTGTTCATTTTTCAGCAACTATGAAAGTCGTTGAAGAAATTTCTGACTTTCGTGATTGGGTAGAAAAAATATTGACCGCTGCTCCAATGGATAAAAGATTCTGAAAATTTCTTTCACAGAAATTTGGATGGAAAGTGAAGACACATGGTAAATTTTTATCCCCATGGTCCTCCTTCTTTTTGCTCATTTCGTTCTTTTAATACATATATGTTTTTTTTCTTTTTTAAGGCTTTTTTATTTGTGGCATCAACCCTTCTTCCGTTCTTTCTGCGAGGCTTTCTATAAGCTGCGCATAAGAACATATTTTAAGTGTGTCTTACTCCAAGAGGAAGAATGCTGAAACCCGTGGTTTTGAAGATGAAGAAGATACCAAAGAAGGTTCCTTAGTGAAGAAACCACGAGTCAAAAAGTGCGTAGTTATAGATGATGAAGCCTATGTCTCTCAAGACCCCCCCTCTAAGTTCATTTCCTTTTAGCCTCATTGATGATCCAAAGAGTGTCCATTTGGATATCTCTGATGATGATGCTGGTAATTTTGATAAACCCCCTCAAGTCCCATTGACAGATTCTTTGCCCAAGGTTTTGAGGGTGAAGGAAAATTTGGTCCTTTCTCAGAAGAGCTGCCACTTGCCTCTTTTCCGATGACATCAGTTGCCCCCGCTATTAATCCTCCTGCTTCTCCAACTATAATCACCCAAGTTGTTGCCCCCGCTGTTGTTGCTTCTCGTGAGGAAGTTGAGCTTTCTAGCGGTAGACGGGGTACGAAGAAAGTTTTAATTGAAGTCCCTGATGGTGGGAATCTATTAAAGAAATCTGAACAGGCTGTTGTGTTGTTGAAACCATTGCTTGGTCCCGTGGAGAGGAAAAAGCTTGAGTGTCACAGTTCCTTAACTCTAATGAATGATATCATACATTCCTCCTTCAAGGTATATCTTTACTCTTTTTACTTTCCTCTCCTTCCTTCCATGTTTGTAATACCCCTTTCTTTGTCTTTTTATAGATCAATTTGACAGCTACGGAGCTTATGAGAAGGATTTCTTGGATGGATTAGCAGGTGATTGAGTTGCGCACCAAGGCTGATCTTTCCAACTCGAAGGCCTTCAACTGGAGAAATATGCTCTTGCTGAGGAGAAAGAAGCTTTAGACAACAAATGAGGATAATTATCGACGAAACAGGGGTTTTAAAAGCTTCCTCTAATCAAGTTAAAAAAGACAAAGACAGATTGGAATCCTACTTCGCTGAGCAACATTTCAAGGAATTTGAAGAAATAAAAATCTTGAAAGAGCTTCTTAACCAGAAAGAGATATACGTGGGTGATTTGGAACGGATGCTCACCTAGGCCCAAGAAGAACTCCGTGCCTTATCGGACAAGATTTAGTTCCTTGAGAGTTTTGTTACTCCTTTAAAGGCATCTTATGCAGCTTCAGATGCAGGGGAAGAAGAATTGAAGGCTGAAATTGAGCAGTGGGAGAAGGATTATGAGGCCCTTGAAGACAAGTTGACACTTGATGTTATCTGGGCTTTCCTGAACACCCGCTTTGAGACTCTAACCAAAACTAGCTGGGAGGGTTTCAACCTTAATGCTGAAATCACAAAGGCTAAATAAGCGACTGATCAAACTCAGCAACTTCAAAGCTTCTCAACACCCGAGGATGAAGGTTCTAAAGGTGATGGAGATGGACTAACTCCTGGTGAAGCTGACATTCAACCTTCTTCTTCTCAAGTTGATCCCTCTTCTCCCGTAGATGATGCTCCTTAATTTCTCCCTTGGCCTTTGTGAAAGTGTTTTTCCCTTGTTTGGTTTTTGTTGAAACTCTTTGTTTTTGTCTTTGGGTAGTTTTTTTAGAAGATTTTCCCTCCCCCATTTATGGGGTAATGATATAAATATCTCGTTCCTGCATATTATGTTTTTTTCTCTTTATGTTCTTGAGCTTATACTTGCATTAAAAATTCTTTAGTAGACCGCGTCTTTTAATATGCATGTGTTTTTATAAAAGAGAGCCCTTTTATGTTAACAACACTAATGAAGATGACGTCACATCTTCATATTGGTCCAAAAATATGAAACGTGAAGTAATTTGAGGAAGTTTTTTTGTTGAACTTTCAAATAAATAATCTTATACAACATTCTCATAACTGCTTTATTTACAAATATGGGTATATTTTTCGTGATTAAATCTATGGCCTTAACCTAGAACCTTGTGGGAGTATTTTGTAGGTTCTTTAACTCTTTACTACTTATTGTTCCGCGAGCCTGAACACCTTTGAAATCTTGATATTTTCTTCAAGGGTTTTTTTCAAGGTTTTAACCTTGGCTAAACTATGCCTTTGTGGTGTACATCTTCTTTCCTTGTGTATCATTCCATATGCATAGTCCCCCCAGTGTTGGAGAATTGCAACATGAGATCTCGAACACTGGATCAGCTCCTTACTTTTGGTCCTTTTCTTGAAAAAGGAAATAAATACGGGACTCGGAGGTAATCTTTTAGATGATGACTGCATAATCCTTTGCCATTAGAAATGTTGTAACTTAGACCGGGAATAATTAAGTAGTCCGCGTATCTTTCGGGTCTAATATTATCATTGGTACAAGCAAACTTTTTGTCTATCATCTAAAATGGTTAGTAAAAGTTAAATGACAAAAAATAAAATTGAACTTACATGATACCTGACCATAGGTATTAACCTCTTTTAGAAGTAATACTTCTTCAAATAGACTGCATCCAAATGAGATGGAAACACCTTGTCGTCTATGGTTTCCAATCCGAACGCTCCTTTTCCAACAATGCCTTTAACTCTATATGGGCCTTCCTAATTTGGACTCAACTTTCGTGCATTTACCACTTTTGTTGATCGGAATACCTTTTTTAGGACGAAGCCCCCAATCTTGAAATACCTCAGGTATGCCTACCTGTTATAGTATCATTCAGTCATCTGCTTTTGGGTCGCCATCCGAATTAATGATGCCTCTCTTCTTTCTTCCGTTAAATCCAAATTACTCGTAGCTCTTCTTCATTTGTTGCCTCATTTTTATGTCTGTACCTCGTGCTTGGTTCGCCTATTTGAACTGGAATTAGAGCTTCTATTTCATATACAAGTGAAAATTGGGTTTCTCCCATGCTAGTTTTTGCTGTTTATCGGTAAGCCCATAATACACCTGGTAGTACTTCTGGCCATTTGCCTTTTGACTCTTCCAATTGCGTTTTAAGTTGTTGATGATAACCTTATTTGTCGACTCAGCTTTCCCGTTAGCCACTGGGTGGTAAGGTGCTTAAGTAATCTGTTTAATCTGCCAGCTTTGGAAAAAGTCAGTAACTTTCGCACCTATGAATTGCGGCTTGTTATCAGAAACGATCTCCTTTGGGACTCCAAATCGACATATTATATTTCTTCAAATGAAATCTATAACTTCCTTTTCTTGCACCTGTTTAAAGGCACTTACTTCTACCCATTTTGAGAAATAATCCATTAGAATTAACAAAAATCATACCTTTCCCTTAGCTTGAGGCAATGGTCCTACGATATCCATCCCCCATTTCATGAAGGGCCACGGTGATATAACTGAATGCAACAATTCCTCCAGTCGATGCATCTTATTAGCGTATCATTGGCATTTATGCACCTTGCTACAAAGTTTTCTGCTTCCTCTTCCATTTTTAGCTAATAGTATCCCGCTCTTATTAGTGTCTTCACCAATGATCTTCCCCCGCCATGATTGCCACAATGCCCCTAGTGTACTTCTCTCATTATGTATTCTGTTTGTGAAGGCCCAAGGCGTCGTGCTAAAGGTCCACCAAACATTATGCGATATTAATTCCCACGAATTAAGCAATACTGAGCAGCCTTTAACCGTAGCAACCGGGATTTCTTTTATCCTCAGGAAAAATACCATACTGCAAAAAGTTTACAAATTCGTTTCGCCAATCCCAAGTTAAATTATTGAAATTTACCTCACTCTTGGTTTAGTCGAGGGCTGAATGAAATAATGTACCACAATAATATTTTCTGCATTTGTCGCATTAGCGACAGACACGAGATTTTCCAATGCGTCTGCTTCTGCATTTTCCTCCTTGGGTATTGGTACAACTTTCCATGTTAAGAACTGCCTAAGAGATTCTTGTACCTTTTCTACGTACTGTTGCATCCGTTTTTCTCTTGCCACGTAAGTCCCTTGCATTTGATTGACTACTAGCTGCGAGTCACTTTTGATCAAGATTTCCTTAATACCAAGCTCTCGTGCGAGCTCCAAGCCTGCAATCACAGCTTCATACTCTGCTTCATTGTTAGTAATTGGGTAACATTTTATCGCTTTCTTATAATTTCTCCCGAGGCTGAACTAAAACAGTCCCCAAACCTGCTCCTTTAACATTTGAGGAGCTGTAACTAAACAAGGTCCAAGTCCCCAGATTAGCTCTAGTAAATATTCGTAGCTCTTTTTCTGCTTCAGGAACTAGGCTTGAACTGAAATCTGTTACAAAATCTGCTAACACCTGAGATTTTATAGTTGTTCTAGGCTGATATATAATATCATATTCACTAAGCTCTATAGCCCATTTAGCTGACCTTCCTAATAATTCTTGTTTATGCAATATATTCCTTAGCAGAAAAGCAGTTACAACAGAAATAGGATGACATTGAAAGTAAGGTCGTAACTTCCTTGATGCCCTAATTAAAGCTAAAGTATGTTTTTCTAGGTGAGGATACTGTGTCTCAAAATCTAGTAAGACTTACTAACATAATAAATCATAGATTGTTTACCTTTATCTTCATGTACCAATACCGCGCTTACCGCCACTTCTGACACAACAAGGTAGATAAGCAATCTCTCTCTGTCTTTTGGTTTTGCTAATACAGGTGGATTTCACAGATACACCTTTAAGTCCTTAGAGTTTGTTGACATTTGTCAGTCCATTCAAACATATTTTGCTTTTTCAATACTGCAAAGAACTTAAAAGCACTTTTCCGATGACTTCGATATAAACCTTCCTAGAGCCGCTATCCTACTTGTTAATGTATGTACTTATTTCTTGCTTGTGAGTATATCTGGTATTTATTCAATAGCTTTGATCTATATGGGATTTACTTCAATACCCCCTATTAGAAACAAGAAAACCCAAAAATTTACCTGAAGCTACGCCAAAAATGCACTTTCCCGGATTCAACTTCATGTTGTACTTGCGGAGAATTTCATATCTCAGATAAATGTTGGAAATGATCCCCTGCCTGTGTTGACTTGACTAACATAACGTCTATGTAGACCTCCATTATTTTTCCTAAGTGTTCTTGAAACATTTTGGTCACCAATCTTTCATATGAGGATCCAACAATTTTCAAGCCAAATGGTATGACTTTATAGCAATAAGTTCCCCCCGAGCGTGATAAATGAGGTTTTTACCTCATCTAAAGGGTTCATTTTTATCTAATTATAACTAGAATAAGAATCTAAAAAACTTAAAAGCTCATGACCTGCGGTAAAACCACTTAATTGGTCTATGTGTGGCAAAGGAAATAAATCTTTAAGACAAGCCTTAATTAAATCAGTATAATCTACACAGACTCGTCATTTTTCATTCTTTTTTGGAACCACCACAGTATTAGCTAATCAGTCAAGGTACTTTACCTCTCGTATTGAATCGATTTTCAGAAGTTTTTGAACCTCATCCTGGATCACTTGATTTTTAAAGACCCTTTGCTTCCTTTTCTTCTGAATTTACTAAAAAATTGGATATCAGTTAGATATTATTTTTAAAGTGGATACAAATTTAGTCGGCAGCGCAAAATTGGACGCCACATTAAAATTTTAAAATTTATACAGCGCACGGAAAAAACAAATTTGATGAGCTAAAGCCCAATAAGATTACTGACACGTTTTGTTGTCATACCCCTTAGACCAAGTCTCTAAAACTGTATGCATGTTAAGAACAAGGTATAACACATATCATTATTGTAATACACAGGGAAATAGAAACAAATATTTATATGTAATGACTCATAAACTTGTGTCCTGGTAATACCTATGCGCAGAGATGGATCTAGAATATGAACCTTATGGTTTTTCAGCGATCTAAAATTAATATGCAATAATAATTAAATAAAAGAAAGATAACTGATATGGACTTTGCTTTCAGCAAACCTTTTATTTATTTGGATGGTCTCTGTTAATTTGGCTTCATAGCGTTTTTTTAAAGAAGAAAAGAGAAACAACACAGGTGCCCATATCTTGAAAAAGACAGAAGTAAAGTTAAGAATTGCCAAATGAGATTCGAAAACTTGTCAATCGATTTTCGAACAAAGCCGAAGTTGGGTCCTCCTTTGCAGCTGAGCCAACAACTAGTTTTAGTTATGCGATCCCAGCTAAATATGTTATATATTTAATATATTTCTCAATATAAATATATGATCAGGGTAAAATTTACTGGGTTCGTGGGAACCCATACTATATACTGTAGATCCGCCCCTGCCTATGCGTAACAACAAATCGTCCATAGAGTACATATTTACTTGTGCTGTACTACTCATTTCAGTAGACCGTCCGAGCCGTGTGTAGTGTCATGGGCGGCTTTCCAGCCATGCCCCATGAACCATTGGATGCGCCCCGTGGCGTCCTCGCAAGCCTCCCAACGCCCAGCGCCACGGTCCGCCCGGTGGTCTCGGCAGCTCCAAGTGACAAGCGCGCAGGCGCCTCTGTCGCCTCACTGATAATTAGCGCCAGCGCTCAGCCACAGACAGATGCCCACAGCGCCGCGCACGGACCCTGATGCTAATAACAAAGTTGCAGTAAACGGACTTGTTTCTACCTTGTAGAAGACTAAGTCCTTATCATTGTAAATATAGAGTAGATTTACTTTATTTTCTTTTAGTATGCATTTACAGCTTTCATAGGTCAACTCATGTAACTTTGGTTTATTTTTTTTAAGCATTATTAGGGGGGATCAAGCATTCAAAACTTTCTAGCAAGCAAACAATTCTTTGTACTGGTGTCTCTCTCCCTCGACACCGTGTAACTTTTCTGTAATAGCTTTCATTTATACAATCAAGCATTGTTTCTCAATTCTCCCTTCTCTTCTCAACTGCTCACGACATTGGTTTTCCCGTACGGTACTAACAATCTAGTCTAGCATACGGAGGGGACCTCAGTTGGCAGACATCAATCGTACTGACATTGATTGCTTGGCCTTACGTTGCCCTCCCAAAGAACCTCAGGAAGGCGCCGCGTAATAGGTTGTATCAGAGCCTAGGCTCGACATCGGACGAGGGATAACATTGCAATTACCATCATTTCTGACCATGGTAAATCATAGGGATCGCATCGCGACCCTTGAGGAGACGGTTGACGCATTACGGCCCATCGTGGAAACTGTGCCTGACCTAAAGACCAGCCTAGTGCAAAGGTTGGACGACCTGGATAGCAGGATGCACCAGGCCGAAGTTGACATAGAAAACATCAGTCGCGACTCTGAAGGAGACCGGCAAACGGCAGCCACAGAGGCAGCCAAAATTTTTGGGAAATTTGAGGGCCTCCAGTAGGAGCGTACCGAAGATTTAGCCCACAGGGCACAAGAGTCAGACAGGGTGACTGCCATGCAACAAACTATAGACAACTTGACAGGCCATCTCAACGTTGTCAATGCTACTTTTCAAGGCCTTCTTTGAGGAAGCAGGAACCAAGCCGGGGGTGCTGTGAACTTCGCCCCCACGACAAAGAAACTGAAAATTCCAGAGCGAAAGCCATACGGTGGTGCCCGGAATTCCAAAGAAGTGGAAAACTTCATCTTTGACATCGAACAATACTTCGATGCCGTGGGAGGCCTAGAAGAAGCTAAGAAGGTGGCAACTACTTCCATGTATCTTCAGGGTGATGCTAAACTCTGGTGGCGGGTGAAATACGAAGCCATCAGGACCTGTGAAGATACTCTCGACACATGGACGGAACTAAAGACCGCTATACACCTGTAGTTCTTCCCCAAACATGTTGAGTACAATGCAAGGAGGAAGTTACGGGAGCTCCGCCAGACCAAATCAGTACGGGACTACGTGCAAGAATTCTCTGCACTCATGCTGAGCATACGCAACATGGGGGACAAAGACAAACTCTTCACTTTCCTGGAACGGTTGAAACCCTATGCCCGTATGGAGCTCCAAAGACAAAGGATAGACACGTTACCTAAGGCGATCCAAGCAGCGGAATGCCTTGGGGATTAGCAAGTGGAAGCTCGGAAGGATAGGCCTCAACAGCCTGTCAAAGGAGGATACAAAGGGCCCTATCCGAGTACTGGTGGCCCAAAAAGAAGTGGAGGAAAACAGAGTGTAACCAAATCTAAGGCTCCCTCCTCAGGCAGTACTAGCACTGCATCTAACAACAACGATCGGGGAAGGAAACCCCCTTCAGGATGCTGTCATTGTGGCGGACCACATTGGAATAATGAGTGCCCACATGCACAGATGAATGCCCATCAAGCTGTTGATGATGGGACAATTGACAACCCGAACAGAATGTCACAACCCAAACTCACCGAGCTTCAGAGAAAATTGATGGAAATGCTAGATACAGGGATCATCGTACCCTCCATGTCCCTATATGGGTCCCCTGTGCTATTTCAAAAGAAACATGATGGGATTTTACAACTATGTGTGGATTATCGGGCTCTAAACAAAATCACCGTGAAGAACAAGTATCCTATTCCGCTCATGGTAGACTTGTTCGACAGATTGGGTGGTGCGACAGTGTTCACCAAAATAGACCTGAAGACAGGTTATTGGCAAGTTCGGATCGCAGAGGGCGATGAACACAAGTGACGTGCGTGACAAGATATGGGTCATACGACTTCCTGGTTATGTCGTTCAGCTTGACTAATGCACCAGCCACATTTTGTAACCCGATGAACTAAGTCTTCCGGGAATACATTGACAAATTCGTGGTGATCTACTTAGATGACATTGTCATTTATAGCCAGACACTGGAAGAACACCTGGAGCATTTATGGAAGGTCCTAACACGATTGCAAGAGCACGAATTATATGCGAAGCTGTCCAAATGCTCCTTTGCTCAAAAACAAATCGACTTCCTCGGGCATGTCATTGAGGAAGGGCGGATCAAGATGGACCAACAGAAGATTCAGGCTATCACAGATTGGGCGCCGCCTAAGGATGTCCATGCTTTGAGGGCGTTCCTTGGCCTATGCAACTTCTATCGCCGTTTTGTGAAGAATTACTCCCTCATCGCTGTACCACTGACAGAACTTCTCAAAAAGGTCATGCCTTGGTATTGGGAACCCAAGCGAGCGGAGGCCTTCAACGCATTGAAAGAGGCTATGTCTAGTAGACCCATCTTGGCTCTCCCTGATTTGCCAAGCCATTCGAGGTACAAACGGATGCCTCCGACTATGCACTTGGTGGAGTCTTGCTACAGAAGGGCATCCTGTAGCATATGAGAGCCGAAAGCTGAAGGATGCAGAGCTGCACTATGCCGCCCACGAGAAGGAATTATTGGTTGTCATCCATTGCCTACGGCATTGGAGGCATTATCTGCTGGGAACCCCATTCGTGGTCAAGACAGACAACACAATTGTTAGCCAATAATGCCTGGGAACCCCATTCGTGGTCAAGACAGACAACACAATTGTTAGCCATTTCATGACTCAATCGAAGCTGAATGGTCGACAGGCCAGGTGGTAGGAACTCCTAGCGGAATTTCACTTCAACCTGGAGTACCACAGTGGGAAGACTAATCATGTTGCCGATGCACTCAGTCGGAGAGCGGATCTAGCATCAGTGTGCATACTCGCCAGCCTAAGGGGGAGCGAAGTAGCCACAACCATAAAGACCAGATACAGGGTCTACTCATCAAGGATCCTGCTGCACAGTATTTGGTTAATTTGGTAGAACAAGGCAAGACTCGCCAATTCTACACTGAAGATGGTTTCCTGAAAGTGAAAGGAAACCGACTTTATGTTCCCAAAGGAGGAGACTTGCGAAGGACCCTTCTGGCAGAATGCCACGACACTTTGTGAGCCAGTCGTCCTGGTGAAGAACGCACCAAGGCGTTACTTCGCCGTGCATAAAATTGGCCTCAAATGGTCGATGACGTCGCTCAGTATGTGAAGACTTGTCTAGTATGCCAGAAGGACAAGCCGGACCGTCAAACACAAGCAGGACTCGTGGAACCACTAGCTGTCTCAAAGAGACCTTGGGAAAGCGTTTCCCTGGATTTTACCACCGGATTGCCTAAGGTCGGGGATCTCACAACTATCTTGGTTGTGATGGATCGGTTTTCCAAGTATGCTACCTTTATAGCAGCCCCACAGTATATATCAGCAGAAGATACAGCTCGACTCTTCTTCTCTCATGTTGTCAAATATTGGGGCCTGCTCAAAGACATTGTTAGTGATCGCGACTCGCGCTTCACTAGCAACTTTTGGACTCAACTCTTTAAGTGCCTTGGGTCAAAATTAAGCCACGGTTAAAGTTTTCATCCCCAATCTGATGGCCAGACGGAGCGGTTCAATGGCATGTTGGAGGAATATCTCGGCCACTTTGTAACCGAATCGCAGAAGAATTGGGTAAAGCTTTTGGATGTTGCTCAAACATGTTTCAATTCACAAAAGAGCTCTAGTACCAATAAGAGCGCTTTTGAAATTGTTATCGGACAGCAACCGCTACTCCCACACACTGTGAATGCACCCAACATGTCAAAATCTCCTCGAGTTGCTATCTTCTTAAGAGAATGGAAGCAAAATTTAGAGATAGTGCGGAGCTATCTTGTTAAAGCCCAAAAGCGGATGAAGAGGCATGCTGATCAAAATCGTCGCTTTTTTGAGTATCAGGTAGGAGACAAAGTGATGGTCAAAATCCCAAAGCGGTACTTGTTTGCGGGAGTCCATGACTCTCGCCTATTGCAAAAATATATTGGACCCTTGTCCATTGAAAGGCTCATTGGGAAGGTTGCATGCCAAGTAGATACCCCAGCTTGGTGGAAAATTCATCCCGTCTTCCATGTCATTCTCCTGAAACCTTTTCGAGAAGATATAGAGGATCCCTCACGGAGCCAACTCACAATACCCAGTATTCGAGGCCCCAATTCAACCGAGAAAAGGTCCGCTGAAGCTATTCTTGATGATAGAGTGATTCATGCCTCAAGGAAAGATCACCAAGAGTTCTTGGTGAAATGGCAGGGACGGGATGCAGAGGAGCATACTTGGGAGAGGGGGACAAACCTCAAAGCTTACAAGAGTCTAATTGATGACTACCTTGCAAGTAAGGCGCCGAGGACGTCGCCAACTCAGGTGGGGGAGAATATCATGGGCGGCTTTCCAGCCATGCCCCATGACCCCCTGGACGCGCCCCATGGCGTCCTGGCAAACCTCCCAACGCCCAACGCCACGGTCGGCTCCATGGTCTCGGGTGCTCCAAGTGACAAGCGCACAGGTGCTCTGTCGCCCCACTAATAACCAGCGCCAGCGCCCAGCCATAGGAAGATGCCCACTACGCTGCGCGCACAGACAACGCCGCGCACAGACCCTGATGCTAAAGACAAAGTTGCTGCAAACGGACTTGTTTCTACCTTGTAGAAGACTAAGTCCTTTTCATTGTAAATATAGAGTAGATTTACTTCATTTTCTTTTAGTATGCCCCTACAGCTTCCTTAGGTAAAATCATGTAACTTTGGTTTATTTTTTTTAAGCATTATTAGGGGGATCAAGCATTCAAAACTTTCTAGCAAGCAAACAATTCTCTGTATTGGTGTCTTTCCCCCTCGACACCGCGTAGCTTTTCTGTAATAGCTTTCATTTATGCAATCAAGCTTTCTTTCATTCTAAATTCTCTTTTCTATTCTCAGTTGCTCACGACATTGGTTTTTCCGTACGACACTGACAATCTAGTCTAGCATACGGAGGGACCTTAGTTGGCGGACAGCAATCGTACTGACATCGATTGCTTAGCCTTACGTTGTTTCAAAGAATCTCAGGAAGGCGCCGCATAACAGTAAGTGTTCTTTTATTAAAACTTATATTGATTTGTTATCATCAAAATCGATAAGTGAAACCTTGCGGCTAACGCTCTTGATATAACACTATCATTTTTCTTTTGCTTCAACAGGAAAACTTATTCCCTTTTATTTATTAAGTCCTCCAATATGGCCGCACATAATATACCATAAAATAGGCTCAGCAGAGCGTCATTTACAAGGTATATAAAATTTTTCCACCAAAAACGAATGTCTTTTAAATGAAATTCTATTTTTGAAAGTCTTGTAGAAAGTTGAAAAAGAACTGCATATTTCAAAAAAGTAAGAGAGAAAAACGTACTGCCCTCATAAGCTAGATATCAAAAAATACTGTTCTTGTAGATAAATACTTGAATTTGAAGAAAAAAGGAAACAAAAATCCCAAGCATACAGAGACCGCTATAACTAGAGAAATAGCCGGAGCCAAATATTTTGATTGTCTCACTCATTTTATCCCTCAAAAACCCACAAAACTTCCATACTCCTTTTTGGTCTCTCAAAATTCTTTTTAGTACTGTGTCCCTCTCACTCTCTTACACGCATCAAAACACAAAATAAAGGATGATAAAATTATAACTTTTGTTTATTCCTATTTATAAAAGTACTACTAAGTTCTAGTTATAGGTGTACATAGGTCGAATTGGTTCGGGTGTTTTAATTATCAGATCAAATCAATTGTGTCGGGTTTTTAAATTCATAAATTAGACCAAATCAACAAAAGTTAGGTTTCCCAATCGTGATTTTTCTCGAACTTTTTGACTTTCTCGGATTTTCTCCGTGAAGTTTTAATGAATAATTTATTACAATTTTATTCAACATAGAGTACACTTATAAAGAATAAAAAGATCGATCAATATTTTATATTGAAATTTTGTGCTTTTATAGTACGAAATATAGATAGATAACTTTTAACTCTCTTGATATAGTAATACATTTTCTTTTGTTTCAACAATATATATTTATGATAAAATTTATTTCCTTTTATTGTTTAAGTGCTCTAATATGCCCACACATAAGATTTGTAAATGTAAACTTGTTTTGAATCGTAAAGAGGCTCATCAAATTTGCAAGGTGAAAAAGAAGAAGTCATAATTAAACTAATGTTGTTGAAATGAAGTCCTAGTTTGATAATGTTGTTGAAAGTTGGAACAAAATTGAAAAAAAGAAGTATGAGTGTATGACAGAAAAGACATAAGAGTACGAAATCACCAGATTCATACCCGAAACCCACAATGAATTCTTCATACATGAAAATCACTTTAGTGCACTGAAATCTTGATCTGATCCTGACGAAAATATGTATGGTTCGCTTCTAATTTCTTTGTGGAAGTTGAATTACAATAATCAGTTACATATATACAACTCACATCTTCTCCTTGTTTACCTTTAAAATTAAATAACAATTAAATTTATAACTGGCTTAAAGGATACGCGAATTAATTTGACACAAAGCGATAAATTAAATTACTATTGAGTAAATAAAGATAAAATAAATTCAAACCATACGAGTTGAATAACTTCAGCCTTGATGGAATAATTGCCCTCGAGCCAGGCTCACCACGACTGGTGTCGATAAACAAAAGAACAAGAGCTTAAGGACAGAGAAAATAATAATGTATTGCTTTCGAGTGCGTGTTACAATGTGTCAAAATGAATTATTAGACCCCCTTTATATAGTAGGGGAGTCTTATTTTAAGTACAACTCTATAAAAGGTAAAATATCTTCTGATTTACTGATTGCCGGCTCCTTATAGATACACGCCGAAATCCCCGACGTAATATTCGGTCGGTCCCGGATATTTTGGCCTTCTGCTGGCTATGCTAGATTGTCTGACAATATTTTTCGAAGTTGCTCGAGGCTAGGACCGATCCTGGGATCATGGCCTCGATATTCTCGAAGGCAGGCGTCAGTGCCCCCGGGTTCTAGTTTGGTAGGACTCTGGCTCGATTTCGATCCCTTATTACCATGTCTCAAACTTGGCTTATCTTGTCGGAGGCTAAGATGCATCATGAGCTCGGCTTTACCCGTATACAAATAGTCCTCTCATTTTTCAGAGAGTAAAGGACGAGAAACGACATGAGCTCCCGATTCTTGCTTCGATGCGCCGTGAAAGAAACGACAAAACAACTAAAACGTCTCGTTAGTCAGGTCTTAATGGTATTAAATACATGTCAGTCGCCGAAACGCCGCTGAAATACTATAAATACCCCCTTCTTTATTCATTTTAACTTTACATCCAAACCTTCTACCCTCGTACCTTTAAGATTTCAATACTTTCTAACACTTTTACTCCGATTTTTCGAGATCCTTCGCAAGAATTTTTACCCATCTTCATCTTAAGCAATCAAGTCCAATCTTTCAACTTCCTTTCTTTCTCCACCTTTCTCAGATTTCCTTCATTTTTTAAAGAAATGGAAAAGACTTCAAAAATCGTTCCCCATAAAGAAACCCCTTCTACTTCGTGGTCGGCTACTGAGGCTAAGGAGACCGTTTCACGCGCTGACATCGACAAACCAGTACCTGAACCCCCTTTGAAATGTTCATCCCCAGGGGATACTCAGTCAACATCGATTTCAAGGTTGAAAAACCTTTCTCCGTACAAGGCCGGTGGGAGGAGGTCTCGAGATACATCTGCTTGATCACTGAAGAAGTCCTCCCTACAGTTCGAAAAGACTGCAACTGGGTCGATAAGGACATAGTGATCCCGACTCTGATGAAGCCATTACCACCCATGTCGAGGGATACCTAATTGTTTATAGTTATCCCTTTACATTGGGCTTGGTGGACTCGGTCATCATAGATTTCTGTAAAAGGTAAGAGGTATGCCTCGGTCAGATTCATCCTTCCCTCTAGAGGATCATGATCCTCCTCCAATTCTTTGTGAACAAAATCGATGGGTGCTCGTTCACCATCAACCATCTTCTTTGCTTATACTGTTCCCGAATCTTTTGGGGGGGACTGATCAAGCTTGTGCGTCGGGCTAGTAAAGCCCCATTCTCAAGTATTGATGAGGACCGGGATCAGGGCCGGCAAGGCCGTTTTGTCCGAGTGAGGACTTCGGACTTAATCACATCCGAGTGCACGCCATTCCCCTAGAAGTGAAATTCCACACGTAAGTATGACTTATTTTCGAATGTCGATTTTACACTTACTTCTCTTTTCTTACCGATGCTTTGTGATGGCACAGTAGTTTCTCGGGTCCCGAAGCTGTCCCTCAACTCAAGGAGTGGGTCGAGGGTATAATATCACAGATGTCATATTCCGAGCACTCGTGGTGCAAGCTCTCGAAGAGCCGTTGGGAGGCCCGTACCCATGGTGAGACTTCTTTCCCGAGTTGGTAGTATTAGGATTCCTCTTTTAATATTAAGCCCTTACTCCGTTTACTTCTTTTTGCAGGCTTATCTAAGGATGTCGAGCTGAGGCCTCCAGCCGGCGGCAAGGACTTACTACCGAGTCCCCTGCTCCGAGACAGGCCAAAGAGAAGAAATAAAAAGGACTCCGAGTTCCCCAAGCTCGGAGAAAAAGAAAACAAGAAGAAGGTTAGTGCCCACATCAAAAGAAAGCACCAGTGCCGGCCACCATCTTCGGATTCGCTCTATCGACTGAGAGACGGATCCGAAGAAGAAGAAGAACCATGTGTTCTGGTGGCCCACGTGCCATCGCAGCTCGAAGGGAAGAAGGTCTCCGAACCAGAGAACTGCGAGGCCGATCTGCCTCAAGATAAATATGTCGATGAGGAGGCAGGGGCCAAGGCTTCTGTGGATGCGGGCAGTGCCCCCAAGGAGGCACTCGGTGTGATAGATATCACTGAGTCAGCCTCGTTTACTGAGTCTAAGTACATTGAGACCCAAACGACGAAAGAATGCCCCAACAAGGGGGCCCATGGGTAGACGACCCTTTCCGCAGCTTTTTTGATGGCGTAGATTCCACTGCCACGGAGGACGTCACTGAATTGGGAAACTTAGAAGTACCAAGAAGAATCTATATTCAAGAGAAAGTGGTCCTACCTCGAGCCAGAAACTGATCAACCGGTTCCTGGCCCCGAGCGTGGATGTTGACCAAAAGCGGTCCATCATCATCTCCGTTCCAGAGGATGCCCGGGTTCTCTCCGCCCACGTAGGGGTGGCCAGTTATCTTTGGTGCCTACTGATGGAGGAAGACCAAGCCAAAATGAACGAGGTAGACGCGCCCTGCCTGTTTAACAAATCACAACAGGCACTGAACCGGGTAACATTTGACAACTCTAGATGATTTCAATTCCTCATCTTATACTTGAACTAATTCATTGATAATCCTAATATTCTTATTCGTATTTGTAGGCCTCGGTGTTTCACTATGAATCTTTTCTCCGGTATCGATATGAGTTGAACCAGCTCGAAGCCAAAGTCAGAGGGCTTACTGAGAAGACAGATACCTACAAACTTCTCAGCGAGCAGCGTGAAGGAGAGGCTATGAGCCTTCGAGCTGAATTGGAAGTGGCTAAAAAATAACATGCCGACCTGGTTGAACAGGTAAAAATCTTTGAAGTTAGTGACGATGAGATAAACACGATGACTAATGGTCAGAAACCGCAGGTCCAGCAGAAGATTGATCGGATCGACCAACTCCGAGCCGAGATGGATGCAGTCGAGGTCGAGGTCGAAGACTGGAGAGGCCGGATGGACTGCCTGGCCTTGAAAAAGGAGACTGCCCAGGCAAAGTTGGCCTCGGCGGAGGCCTAGCTTCGGGCGGCGAAGGAGAAGGCTGAGGCTTGGTCCCAAAATGTTGAGGAGCTTCAATCTCAGCTAAGCTCGGCCGTTTCTGATCAAGAGATTCTTGCCAAGGAGCTTAAAGCGGCCAAGTTGGTGGTTGAAGAGACCAAAGTTGATGCCGTCGAGATGGTGGCCTAGTATAAGGCCGATGCCGAGGTAGCCCAGGACCGGTTGAAAGATATCATCGAATACGTGAAGTGGCATCCCGAAGGGAGGCCCTCGAAGAAATTCTTGCTCGGGGTTTTGATTTATCGGTCGAGGTAGAAAGTGCCAAGAGGTTCAAAGCCGAGGCCAAGAAACTGGCGTATCCCGAGGATGAAGAAGACTCTGAGGGTTTGGATGGATCCGGGGCCGGAGAAAACTCTGATGATGCCGATGACGAGGCGAGCTCCGATGGACACCAGGCCGTTTAAGTGCCAAGTATATTTTCTTTGTTTTTGTATTCTTGTACTTTTGTACTTTTTTTTGTCAAGGTCGTTTGGCCTTTTTAAAGATCTTTTCATATATATATATATATAAGGCTCTTTTTTCCCTTCGACAGTTTTTAAGCTTGTTTCCTTTCGCTTTGTTCTTTATGATTGCAAAGATATCAAAATTCCTTAGCATGTAATTTTTAGGTCTTGCCCGGAGGTTCGAATAGGCCTTTCTTTCGATATTATTTTATCTACGATTCGTGGGGGCTCGGTATAACTGGAAACTTTCCTCAAAATACTTAGAACTTTTTGGATTATAATTTGTCGAGGGTAGCCTTTTGAACCAGTTTAGAAATTTTGAAGGCATTATTTTTGGTATGGGTCTCGGACGTCTCCAAGCCATTTTAATACGGCCGTAGTCTTTCTAGTTCAGGTGTTGCCCAGTGGCCTTGCCACCCAGAGTCATCTGGACTTAACCGAGATATAATGAGGGTGATCATAGCATTTAAAGTTCGGGCGCTGTCAAATAAGCTTTATGCCCCCGGGCTTCATTATGTCGGGCTATCCGAATCTGCCTTGGGTGGCAGTCCCCCAGTGAGGTGTCCCTTGGGCTCAATGTCTTTAGGGGATCAAATTTAAGAAATAAAAATTTTCAAGGGGCATCCTTTCAATTTTGTGTGTAATATATAAAGTTACATATGTGTTCAAGCTTTGTGTCCGGGATCGGGCAGTATATGTGGGCACGGTTCATTCAATTATTTGGCCTTTGCAGTAAATCCTATTGATCGAGCCTAGACTATTCAAGCACAAAGTTTCCTTGCCATAATCGTTATCTGAGGGTGATATCCTCCACTGTTTGAGGTCGATCATAGAGAAGCCTCAGATAGTGTTGACAACTGATCTTCGATTCTAAGTTAGCACGATCCACTGTTGCCTTCTTAAAAACCTTGCCGGAATTACCTGTTTGGGACAAAAACGGTTCAAGGGAAAAAGAATGCAACGCATGCTTTCAAGCCTAAAAGATTGTATCGTTCTTTGACGGTTACCTGCAAGTGTTAGTCCAAAACGTAAATAAATAAAAAAGTAAACGGGGTCGTATCTTAGCAGTACATCATTTCAAGTGAGTTATGTTTTAGTTGTTCGATATTTGCTCACCGTTCATTGCTCCTAGCTTGTACGACCCTTTTCCGATGATCTCGATAATTTGATACGGATCTTCCCAGTTCAATCCCAACTTTCATTCATTCGGGTTACGAGTGTTTAATGTGACCTTCCTTAACACTAAGTCCCCGACATTGAAGTGTCGAAGGTTGGCTCTTTGACTGTAATACCTCTCAATCCGTTATTTTTGGGCTGTCATCGGACGAGGGTAGCTTCGCGCCTTTCATCAAACAGTTCCAGGATCGTATTCATGGTCTCGTTGTTAGATTCGTCGGTTGCATATTGAAACCTGAGACTCGGTTCTCCGACTTCGACCGGTATTAGAGCTTCTACGCCGTAAACTAACGAGAACGGGGTAGCCCCGGTATTGGACTTCGAGGTCATACGGTAAGCCCATAGGACTTCGGGCAAGATTTCTTTCCATTTTCCTTTGGCGTCGGTCAATCTCTTTATGAGGTTTTGGAGTATGGTTTTGTTCGTGGACTCTGCTTGCCCGTTCCTACTAGAGTGATATGGTGTTGACAGGATTCTTTTGATCTTATTATCTTCGAGAGAGTTGCTTACTTTGCTGCCAATGAACTGCTTCCCATTGCCACACACGATCTCGGCTGGCATTCCGAATCGACATATTATGTGGTCCCAGATGAAATCAATGACTTCTTTCTCCCTGACTTTCTCAAATGCTTGGGCTTCCATCCATTTAGAAAAATAGTCAGTTATAAACAATATAAATAGAACCTTACTGTGAGCACGTGATTTTTGCCTTGCCCAAAATACTCCTATAAAAAAAATCAAAAAAAAATATTTGTTAATTGATTGTTGGCCATTTTTGGAATTCTATTAGATTTTAATCACTCATATCTAATTATTAATTAATTAATTAATGAAAATACCAAAAAATATCTCATGCATTGCATTTTAGGATTTGTTTTACATTTTTTTTAGGGATTGAAGTGGTAATTAAATGTTTTACATAATTGAAAACCATAAAATTGAGTCATTTTATAATATAATCTTTAATTCTTAGGTTCAAAGGTTATTTTAATAAATAAATAATTTAGAACAATTTTGCATTTTAGGTGAATTAAGATTTTAGTTACATAGTTCTTAGCTTTAAGAATCAAATTAAGGGGGTTGAAATGAGGACTAAAATCGGACTGGGCCAAGGTTTAAAATTAAAATTGGCCCAATTGCCCCAACAATGGATCGGCCCA
>MCJB01051730.1:0-128605 GCA_002018475.1 Nicotiana obtusifolia
ATATTGAACCTCCCAAAATAGTCCACGCACAAGCCAATCGCTTCATACATACGATGGCCACTATAGTCGTGTCAAACGACCCGGAAATGTTACAAGCAACTATCAGGCCACAACCCTAAACATATATGGTGTTTCTCCACACCCTTCCTCCTCAAAAACTCCACAAATAAGTAGTGAAACACGCAGCTTTACAGCAACACAAAACAGTTCACAATCAGTCCGCTACAAGTGAATAACTCGAACTCACGGCTTCCGATCACCGTCCCGTAAGTTCTTACACACATAGAACGACTTATAAAGACTTAACAGTAGAAAACATGTAATAAATAGAGCATTAAACTCACCTTTCTTGTTAGATAACTCAGCCCTTGCTTTGGTTCCTCAAACTCTAGGGTTTACCTTCAACTAGAACTTGAAAGAGGGGAAAATCAATTAGGGTTTGTGTGGTATTATTTTGGGGAGGGGTTGCAGGGGTTCTTTTAGGTTTTGAAGCTGTGAAATGATAGTGAATTATCAGGCTTTAGAAGCTTTTAAAAGCCCTCTCTTAACCGACTTGGGGCTTTTAACTTTTAGCCCTTAATTTTGGCAAGTAGGTGATGCACCTACTTGTCACCTACCAGCCTGCGCAGTTCTACGGAAATGCAATTATCTCAATACTCCGAGATCGTATTGACCAACGGTTTGAAGAATTGGAAACTAGACTCATAGAAATTTAATTTGGTAGGTAGATCACCCCGTAATTCCTTGTAAATTGGGAGAAAATTGCAGAAACATTTTACCTATCGTTTAAGTAAAATTGTGAACCTAAGTTGCGACAACTTTTGTCGACTTTTGTTTCATAACTCGTTTGACTTCAAGACTTATGAAACGGATATCATATCATTCAAATACCTTAAAATATGACATATTGGTAATGTTAAACACCTCTCGATTTTCCCAAAAACGCGAGTTACAACATCCTTAACTCGTTTATCCTCTAATACTTGTTAACCGCCCTTATACACCTTTGCATCGTTTAGGACCAATAGGACTAAACTTTTATTGTCTCAAAGGTAATTCTCTTCTCGAACCAAGGTAGACTATCTTACGGTGTAATATAACACGTACAAATATGGGTTATAACAAAGTCCTTCTTCTAAGTTTTCATGCAAGAAGTTTTGGGTCCAAGTATGTTGTGGGGTTGGAGATAGACCATGCATGTGCCCATAGGAAGTAGTATGTGGGATTGTTGAACTATTTTGGGTAGCTTCTTGTTGAAATTGGTTGAGGGAGGATGGGATTACCATTGTAGAACTTTGTAGTCAATTTTGCATAGGTGTTTGACAAAATTCTCATGAGAGTTATAGCATGAGAATCCTTCTAATTATTATCCGATTTTCTCTATCTTCCTATAGATTGAAGTTGTAGAAGCATTGGAACATTGTAGTAACCTAAGGAAAGCTCAAGCAAGGTATGTTGGCTAAACTTCTCTCTTAGAATCGAATTCCAATGATGTTCCCGTAAGTTTCAAGTATGGTTGGCCTAGGTTCCTAAATCCCATGTTATGAGTTATTCCTAATATATTAAGTTATTCTATATAAGTATTGTGCCGGAAATTATATGCTGCCTAGGTTCCTAAATCCCATGTTACGAGTTGTTCCTATTATATTCAGTTATTCTATATAAGTATTGTGCCAAAAATTATATGCTCAAATTGTGTTTCAATTGCTCCTCTCACATTATTTTCTCCTTGGGGAAATGTGTTCAAGTATGGTTTATGTATTAAAATGTTTTAATTTCAATTCGTGTTTCAAACGCAAGTTTATTATAATTGTGGCCAATAGTGCCAATGAAATGATGTGTGAAAGATTATGGTATAAGCCTTAATTCAATTGTTCCAAATTTATTCTGAAAATATTTTGCTAAAAGCTTATGTACTCAAATCGGGTTCAAACTTTCCTTATCATATTATGCTCCCCCTAGTGGAAAAGGTCAAATATGGTTGTGGTGACTCAGACATTATTTGAACCCATGTTTCAATCATGAATCACTATGTTCTGCTTTGTAAGTATTCCCAATGTGTTTGAGTCTTATATACTTATGAGTTGAGACTGTGTATTGCCCTTTAGGAACTGTATTTCAAGAATATTGCATGTTTATTATTTTAACTTGTGCTTCAATTGCTAGTCATTTTGCTCTTCTTTGGAAAGAAACCCACTGTGTTTAAAACTTTTATTACTAATGAACATAAAGTTATGATTTCCGGAATATTCTATATGTTGATGGTTGTAATGATGATTCTTGAAAGTTAAGAAATGAAAGTGTGGAATATGAGATATGGTCACCGTGCCTTAAATGAAGAATCATATAAATGGCCAAGAGAGCCAATGAAATAATGATGTTGTGAGTGGTTGAAAGTACTAATGGAGCTATATATGGTATGAAATGTTGTGAGATGAATGTGTTGGTATTTCTATTTCTTTTGTGTGCAAAACTATTTTTGGGAGTATTATTTGCGAGTGGAGGAAAGGTGGGTTGTAACGTCCCACGCCCCAAACTACACATGCCGGTGTAGGAGTAGATTGAGATTATTCCCCTTAATTAGGATGAGATTGATGTAATGAGATTATTTCCCTTGATTGAGATGAGATTGATGTTAGCTGTGAATTGGAAGTCGACCCACACGGCATAGGTGGGGAGATGGCCTAGCCGATCGGGTGGAGATCGAACGCCATGTCGCGCGCATGGTGGTTCCTACTCTTGGAATCACATTTTATTTCGTATCACCAAGTCAATCCACATTGATTCGTGGAGAAATGGCTCAGCCGATCAAGATTGTGATTAGACTCCATGCCCTATGTATAGTGTGAAGATCGGATGCTAATGATCTCCCAACAAAAAATGTTAGTTTCCTATTCTAAAAATTATTATGTTTTAACTTGGAATTTGGACATCATTGGTTGTTACTTGCTGCTTTCATGATTATCCGATTGATGTATTGGCATTCTATTTCATGGGAGGATTTTTAGCTTTGCATACTAGTACGTCATTTTGCCGAGGGCACTGCATCTTTTATGGATGCAGGTGGTTCATCAGCAGGCAGATTTGATCCTTGTTAGCAGTTACCCTCTACTCAGGACGTTTTGGTGAGCCCTCTTCTATTCCAGGCCTTATGTCACTTAACGTTGTACATTGTGTTTTGAGGTATAGCTGGGGCCTTAGCACTACCATACTACTCTTCTATTGTACTTAGAGGCTTCGTAGACATGATGTGGGTGGTGTTCGATGTTGGGTAATGAACTAGAAGTGCTGGTATTTGTCATCTATGTTTTCCCTCGTAACTATGAACTTGTAATATTTTGGAAATTTAAATGAAGCTCCTTTAAGTAATGGAAAAAGAATGTGGAACACTTCACTCGTCTCATGTCCATCTCTTGTTATTGATTCTTATATTGTGGTATCATTGTTCATGCGTAAGATAGGGTAGAAGGCATCAAGTAAGCTTGATTGACCGAGGTATCTCGATTGAGCACTAGTCACGCTCCCCGAGGTTGGGGCGTGATAGATTCATCTCGAGATCGTCAGATAAGAGCCATCGGTTCTTCTCACTATTGAAAAGGAAGAATAATTTTTCTTGGACTCTGGAATGCTAACAAGTTTTGGAAGAACTCAAGCGATATCTGTAGATCCCCCCTTTGCTAAACACTCTGAAGGTAGACGAACAGTTGTACATTTACTTGGCGGTTTCCGAGGTGGCAGTAAGTGGTGTCCTAGTCCGAGAGGAAGAAGGTATACAATTTCATATTTATTATGTTAGTAGAACCCTAGGCGCAATCAAAACAAGGTATCATCACCTAGAAAAGTTAGCGCTCGCCTTACTAAGCGCTTCCAGGAAAATAAAACCGTACTTTCAATGCCACCCCATAACATGACCTCTTACCCGCTGAGGAATGTCATGCATAAGCCCGAGCTCTCAAGTCAGCTGGCCAAATGGGCTGTAGAGATCAATGGGTACGATATCGAGTACAAACCCCGAACTGCCATAAAGTCTCAGATTTTGGCGGACTTTGTGGTCGACTTTACGCCGGCCTTGATACTCGAAGATGAAAAAGAATTGTTGTTCACTTCGGGGGCTAATGCGAGGATCTAGACCTTATTCATGGATGGTGCCTCCAACGCAAAGGGTTACGGGCTCTGTATCGTGTTCAAATTGCATGCGGGTAGCATAATTAGACAGTCTATTAGAACTGTAAAATTGACTAACAATGAAGCCGAGTATGAAGCTATGATTGCATGTCTAGAACTGGCTAAGAGCATCGTGGCTAAAGTGATCGAAGCCAAATGTGACTCCCTCCTCGTCATAAATCAAGTCAATGGAATGTTCGAAGTAAAAGAGGAATGGATGCGGAGTACTTGGACAAATTGCAGGCAACCCTACACCAATTCAAGGAATGTACTCCTCAACACGTACCTCGAGATCAAAACAGTAAGGCCAATGTACTAGCCAACTTGGGATTGTCTGTTGACTCCGATGAATTAAACTCGGGGGCAATGGTGCAGCTGATGAACTCGGTGATAGAAGAAGGTCAAGCTGAAGTAAACTTGACAAGTTTATCTTGGGATTGGAGAAATAAATACATAGAATACCTGAAGACATGAAAATTACCATCGGATCCAAAGGAATCGAGGGCCCCGCTCACCAAAGCTGTCATGTTTAATTTAGTCGAAGGGGAATTGTTAAGAAGGTCCTTCTTCAGCCCATTGGCTAGATACTTAGGCACAAGAGAGACCGAATACGCCATGAGGGAAATCCACAAGGGCACTTGCAGGAACCATTCAGGGGTAGAATCCTTGGTTCGAAAGCTGATCAGAGCCTGGCTACTACTGGAATGAAATGGAGAAGGATGCAAAAGACTTCATCAACTGGGAGAGATGCTTCACCTGGTCTTTTCGCCATGGTCGTTTATGAAGTGGGGAATGGATATCGTCGGTCCTATTACCATGGACGCCCGGCAAGGCCCAATACACACTACTCATGACCAATTATTTTTCCAAATGGGTCGAATCTCAGACGTTTGGGAAGGCCTGGAGGAGGAAGTCATCGACTTTATCTGGGATTACATAATATGTCGATTGTGGAAACCAGCTGAGATCGTTCGCGACAACGAAAAACAATTTGTCGGCAGCAAGGTAAGTAAGTTTTTCGATGACCAGAAGACTAAGAAGATATTATCAATGCCTTACCACCCTACTGGGAATGGGCAAGAGGAATTGACGAACAAAAATATACTCCAAAACCTAAAAAAGAGATTTAACCGGTTTAAAGGTAAAGTGGAAGGAAATCTTGCTCGAAGTCTTTTGGGCATACCATACCGTACGACTTCGAAGTTGAGTCCCGGGGCGACCCCGTTCTTTGTAGTCTATGGAGAGGAACCCTTAATACCAGTCGAGGTAGGGGAACCAAGCCTGAGGTTACAGTATGCTACCAAAGTGTCAAACGGCGAGGCCAAGACCACGAGCCTGGAATTATTGGACAAAAGGCGAGAAGCCGCCCTAGTTCGACTGGCCGCCCAAAAGCAGCAAGTAGGGAGGTACTACAACTGAAGAGAAAACCTTCAACATTTTCAATTCAAGGACTTGGTGTTGAGAAAAGTAACACTACACGCCAGGAATCGAAACGACGAGAAACTGGCCTGAATTGAAAAAGATCGTATAGAAATAGGGCCTACTCTTGATGTGATGATTGGGTTAAGATGAGTATGCGTGCAAATTGATTTTTATATATATTAAGTAATTAGGAGATTTAGTCACTCTTACCCAATCATATCATACTTTTCCCTTAACCTACATTACAACCCCTGAAGTTTTATTTGATCCTAAACTTGACGGGCTTAGATTAGTTGAGTAATACACTACGGGAAAGCTTATGGTACGACCTTAAGATGCACATGAATTTCTTTGTGAGAGCAAGCAAAATCTTGATCTTGTGTGTGGTTCCTTACTTTACAATTGATCTTTTAAATTGAATGTGTGGACTATCTCTCTTCTCTTGTTTGTAGTGAGGGCACATGATCTTATGACAGATAGGTAGATTTATTAAAATTCTCTTGTTGGGGTGAGGGTGCAACCCAAGATTTCTTAGTAGCAACGAACAGGTCTTTGAGATGAGGTGCTTATGAGTAGGCTATTTGAAGCTTTGAATTTGTTTAACTATTGGCATATAGAAGTTGGGAAGTGTTTGCCCGAGCTTAATTGTACTTATAGGTGTTGTGCTCTTAATTTCTATGTGATACATCATTATTTGGTATCTTAAGATGTGTTCTTAAGGTAGTAAAGGCTAAGTTGCTTGAGAACAAGCAAGTGTCTAAGTATAGGGTATAGATATTCGGCTTAAAGTTGTATTTTTGTATGTGCATCGCCTCACATTTTACTCGAATCTCATTAATTATCATGCATATTGTGGTTAGTTGACCTTAATTTTGATGCTTATGTGTGTGGGAACCAATCTGGAGCAAACGGAACAAAGGTGCAAGAATTGGGGTGAAAAAAGAAGAAACTATGCAAGGAAAAAATTTCAGTGTCGAGGCCAGCGCGAGACACTGCCTATGGCGCTGGAGGCAACAACTTGAGGAAAAGAAAAAGGGTCTAGCGCCCAGGCTAGCGTGATGCACTGGACTGGCCCCTCGGACCAAGAAGTGTCCTATTTCGCTCAAGAGAAGGTTTTTTCGGTCCTACACTTAACTTGTATAAAAAGGGGTTCTAAATCTAATTTTGTGGGGATCACGCCACTCTGGAGGAAAATTCATGTGGGATAACATAGACCATTCTTGGAGAGGCTTCCAACTAGTTTTTTTCTCTTCTCTTCCTTTAATTATAGTTTATTAGTTATAGAGTTGTGGCTGCTAGATGACCGTTATAGTTGGGAGTTTGAATTGTTCTTATTCATTTACTATATCGGTTTATTTATTCGATCTTGCCCTTAATTATTTAATTTCTTGATCACCAATTGAATATTATTTACGAATCTAGGATTGAACTCGATTATGATGAGATTGCATATATGATTAAGTAGAGCAAGATCTTGAACTTGGGCATCGGGAAACGGATTTTTGTGGTTAGGATAGATTTAAACATAATCTCCTTGCTTGGTTGATATACAGGAATTACTAAGGTGTTCTTGTTAATCCTGACTTTACAAAATTTAGGTATTAAATTATCTTGAATAGGCGAGTAGTACGTGGGTAGAGTGATATAAGCTGTAACGATCCGACCATTCATTTTAAGCTTTAGCGTTCCATTTGGTGATTTGAGACATTGAGTATCTTCATATGATGTGTTATGAATTGATTGTATGGTTTGTTTTGGTTTTTGAGTGGCTCGGGATTGATTTGGAAGAATGACTCTTGATTTGGAAGCGTTGAGCTGGAAGAATTGGCCAAGGTTTGACTTTTAGGTAACACGGATTCGAAATCGAGTTTTGATTATTCTGATAGTCTCGTATGGTGATTTGGACATGTACGTATATTTGGATTTGGTTTCGGAGGTTCCTAGAAGAATTTGACACAATTTGTCGAAAGTTGAATATTTGAAAAACTTAATAGTTCATAAGAAAATATTCATTATAGCATATTTTATGATTGAGATGCATATGGTTTGTGTCTGTGAGGTTCCGAATGAGTTTTTGGTGCTAAAATGAATATTTTCTTATTGTTTGTGTTTTTCCTAGTGTAAATAATAATATCATTTGCGTCCCTAAAATTTTTAGACTTCCTTTTTAAAACTTCAAAACATCATATAGGCCAAATTCAATGATTCCAAAGGTTATCTTGGGTGTAATCTCTCAAGGATCATGTTGGACTTTTCGGGATCATTTAGGATCTAATTCAGGCTGGGATAGCTGCTGCATTTTTACTTGTTTCAGAATTTAGTTGCTTTTTCTCACACAATTTTGGAGCTCGATTTTGGGGAATTTTGGAGGAAATTTTCACTAATTGGATGGGATAAGTATTTTTTACTTGGATTTGTTTATATTTCATGATTCCAACCACGATTTTAGTGTATGATTGATGATTTGAATTGGAGAAATTGGGAATTTTAGTAAAAAATTTTCTAAAACATAAATTGATGATTTGAAGGCCGATTTGAGGTCAGAATGGATGATTTTGGTATGTTTGAACTCGTATCAAAATGGGTATTCGGAATCTGTTAGTTTTGTCGAGTTTCAGGGTGCACATCTAAGGTTGACCTTTTGAGTTGACTTGTTGATTTTAGTTAAAGATCGTAACTTTATTAATCAAAATTGGTTTTTCTAGCATTGTTTGATAATATTAAGTCATTTTTTGCTAGATTTGAGCCGAGCGGAGGTAAATTTTAAAGGAAAGCTATCTCTGAGTTTTGGTTTGGCCTAATTGAGGTGAGTATCTTGCACAACTTTGTGTGGAGAAACTTCCCAATAGGATTTGGTCTAATTGCATTATTTGAATTATGTGAAAGATGTGTACATGAGGTGACAAGTGTGTGCACGGTCTTATGTGTGGTAACTGACCGGTTTAGACTCTTAGGATATTTATATGCATTTAACTGAAGTTGTTATTTCATGGAACATCTTTTATTGTTGAGTTTATTATTTCTATTTTGTTGTGCTATTGTTGATCATGTACACATTGTTGTTGTGATATTGGTAATGTTGTTTTGGCAATGTTGGGGCATATGGGCATGTGTGGTGTGAGTTGATTATTGTGTTGTGATGAGATGAGCATGCGGCAGCATAAGGGTGGTGATATTGATGCGCATGCGGCGAGATAAGGGGGCTAAAGCGCGTGAAGCTATTTCGGGAAAAATATTTTTAAAATGTAAGGCTCACACAGCGTTATAAGGAAGATTTGTGATTTGTGACTTGTGTACTTTGATTATGAGGTGTGGTGCCTCGGGGTGACTCTTGTTGCTATTTTTGTGTTGGAATGGTTTGTAACTTCTTGTGTGTGTCATGCCTGTTACGTGATTTGATACGTTGTTTTAATGTGCTAATATGTGCCTCCATTGTTAGATGATAAATTAGTTGTAAGATGGATTTACTTACATGGAGTTATTATCTCATATTCTGTTGAGTTGTTCATAACATAACAGATTTAAATAAAGATATTGTTAGCATGCTTTATTTTATTTGATTCTTAAAATAAACTTATTATCTCATTTGATGCTTTACTTTATTTGATTCTTAAAACAAACTCATTATCTCATTTGACCCTTTATTTTATATAAATTGATATCATGCTTTACTTTATTTAAATAAACTTTTTGAACATTTTATTTGTAATTGACACGAATACGATATATGTGGTGGCACAAGGTCTTTGTTGTGTGAAAGTGATTGATAATATGGGCAAGAGGTGCCTTGTTTATAAGAGTTGTGATTTGTGACTTATGATTTGCAGTTATAAGGTGTGGTACCTCGGAGTGATTCATGTTGTAAATTTAGTGATGGAACGACTTGCTTATTTGAACTGTTATTGCTTTCCTTAATTTATTTCACTTGTATTTTAACTGTATTTTGATTATTTCACTGTTTATCACATGTTTACTCTTGTTGCCATTAATTGCCTTTACTTTCTGTTGTTAGGTTTATATTAATATTCTGTGCATGTTTTCATGTCTAGTGAGTGCCTTGACTTGTACCTTGTCACTACTCTACCGATGTTAGTCTTAATACTTATTAGTTACCATTTTGGTGTACTCATACTACACTTCTACACATTTTTGTGCAAATCTAGTGTCACAACCCCAGTTTCCCTCTGTGGGGTATCGTGACGGCACCTAGTCTCTAGGAATAGGTAAGCCTATATAATACGCGGAAACATTAGATAAGAGATTAAGCCTTGAACATCCCAACAATTTCATAAAAGTAATCTACCAAAATTCAATACATAAAAATCCCAAAACCTGGTGAGATATAAGTCACAAGCTTTAAGCACATTATCAATACTCCTATACACCACTGTCTATCAAAACATAAAGAAATAAGAGAAGAAAGGAATAGAAGGGGACTCCGAGGCCTGCGGTTGCGGGCACGTGTACCTTGAAGTCTCCAAGCAGAAAGACATGTGCAGTAAGTGCCAAGCCTAACCTCAGTAGAGTAGTGACGAGGTTAGGTCAGGGCCCTACTGAAAATGAAGGAAACAAGGCAGAAGATATAATAATATAACGAAATGACTGAGAATTTGAACAATGAGAAATTACAGAAAGGTAACAACACAGCAAATAAAGGTAAAGAATAGGGGCGCTACCGAGGTACTGCCTCATTGTCCCAAAGTAGATACACAACAAGGGAGCTCCCGAGGTACCGCCTCGTAGTCCCAAAAATAAATATGCAACAGGGGAGCTCCCGAGGTACCACCTCGTAGTCCCAAAAGTACATATGCAACAGGGGAGCTCCCGAGGTACTGCCTCGTATTCCCAAAAATAAATATGCAACAAAGGAGCTCCCGAGGTACCGCCTCGTAGTTTCAAAAGTAAATGTGCAACAGGGGGAGCTCCTGAGGTACCACCTCGCAGTCCCAAAAATAAATACACAACTCATAACCTATGGAACAACGAATTTATAGCAAGGAATCCTACAGCTAAAGATTGAATACAAATCAAGGAAGCAGGTGATTCAACTAAGCATGTTGCACAAATTGCAAGTAAGAGTTAAGACACGTAGACATGCGACATTATGCTAAACACAATGGCTACACATGCTAGAGAAACTCAATTAAGGAATTAAAAGAAAACTACTCAGCAAGAACCGGATTTTTCAACATTTAACACGGGTACACACTCGTCACCTCACGTAGAATGTCTTTCCCTTGATTTTCTGACTCCGATCAGCTCGAATCTAGCCAAAACAATTACATATTATAAACGTAACTATAAGAAACTAATTTAAATAATGAAACTCTGACTTTAGCAATGAATTAAAAAATCACCCCAAAAAGGTTGACCCGGGCCCACATCTCGAAATCTTGTAAAAGTCACAAAACACGAACACCCATTCGATCATGAGTCCAACCATGACCGCATTTGCAGTCTCAGCAGGGCAGCCCCAAATCCGCTTCTGCGGCTCGATGGCCGCTTCTGCGGTGCTGCACTTGCAGACCAAAATACGCAGGTGCGATTGCACCAGACATAGGAATACTTCAGTTATGCACCAAGTCCAATTTTGTTCCGGATTCAAGACCAAATCACACGTGTGGCCCCTGGGACCCCGTCCGAGTATACCAACAAGTCCTAAAATATTATACGGACTTAGTCGAGCCTTTTAATCACATCAAACAACGCTAAAAATACAAATTCCATATCTATTCAAGCCTAATGAACTTTAGAACTTCAAACTTCTATATCTGATACCGAAACCTATCAAATCAAGTCCGATTAACCTCAAATTTTGCACACAAGTCGTAATTGACATTACAGACCTACTCCAACTTCCAGAATCGGAATGCGACCCCGATATCAAAAAGTCCACTGCCGGTCAAACTTTTCAAAAATTATCCAATTTTCCAACTTTTGCCAATTGACGCTAAAATGACCTATGGACCTCAATTCAACATCCGAACACGCTCTTAACCCCAAAATCACCTTACTGAGCTATTGGAACCGTCAAAATGCCATTTCGGAGTCGTCTTCATACAATTCAAACTACGGTCAATTCCTAGAACATAAACTCCCAATTTAGGAACTATGTGTCCTATTTCACTCCGAAACCAAAATCAAATCCTCTCAGCAGGTCAAGTAACCACAAAATGAAATAGAGGGAGCAATAATTAGGGGTTCGGGGCTAATACTCTCAAAACGACCAGCCGGGTCATTACATTCTCCCCCTCTTAAAATAAATGTTCATCCTTGAACAAGTATAGAAGCATACCTGAAGTGGTTAAAAGATAAGGATAACAGCTACGCATATCCTGCTCGGTCTCCCAAGTCGCCTCCTCGACCGGATGACCCCTCCACTGAACCTTTACTGAAGCGATGTTCTTCGACCTTAATTTTTGAACCTGCCTATCCAAAATGACCGCCACCTCCTTGACATAAGATAGATCCTTGTCCAACTGGACTGAGCTGAAGTCTAACACATGGGACGGATCACCGTGATACTTCCGAAGCATGAAAACATGGAATACTAGATGAACTACAGAAAGACTAGGTGGTAGTGGAAGTCTATAAGCCACCTCTCCAACCCTCTCAAGAATCTCAAAAGGCCCGATATACCTAGGGCTTAACTTGCCCTTCTTTCCCCAACCTCATAACACCTTCATGGGTGAAAACTGGAGCAAGACCTGCTCCTCAACAATTAATGCAACGTTGCGAACCTTCTGATCCGCATAACTCTTCTGCCTGGACTGGGCTATATGAAGTCGATCCTGAATCAATTTAACCTTTCCAAAGCATCCTAAACTAAGTCTGTACCCAATAGCCTAGCCTCGCCCGGCTCGAACCAACCCACTGGAGACCGGCACCGCCTACCATATAAATCCTTATACGGTGCCATTTGAATGCTCGATTGATAACTATTGTTATAGGCAAACTCCACAAGTAGCAAGAACTGATTCCAAGCACCCCCAAAATCCATCACACACGCACGAAACATATCCTCCAATATCTGAATAGTGCGCTCAGACTATCTATCCGTCTGAGGGTGAAATATTGTACTCAACTCCACCTGAGTACCCAACTCATGTTGTACGACTCTCCAGAACCACGATATAAACTATGTATCCCAATCAGAGATGATAGGTAACCACAAGCCATGAAGCCGGACAATCTTGTGAATGTAAACCTGAGCCAGCTGCTCTGAAGAAAAAGTAATAACCACAGGAATGAATTGAGCTGACTTGGTCAATCTATCCACAATCACCTAAACTGCATCAAACTTCCTCTGAGTCCGTGGGAGCCCATCAACAAAATCCATAGTGATCCACTCCCATTTCCACTCCAGAATCTCTAGCTTCTAAAGCAATCCACCTGGCCATGGATGCTCATACTTCGCCTGCTTAGAATTTAATCACCGAGCTACATATTCCATTATGTCCTTCTTCATCCGCCTCCACCAATAGTGCTACCTCAGGACCTGATACATCTTCGCGGCACCTAGATGAATGGAGTACCAAACTGTGAGCCTCCTAGAAATCGACTCAGACAAACCAACTATATTGGGCACACATAGCCTGCCCTGCATCTGTAACACACAGTCATTTCCAATAGTGACTTTCTTGGCATCACCGTGCTGAACCGTGACCTTAAGGACAAGCAGATGGGGGTCATCATACTGACTCTCTCTGGTATGATCATAAAGAGAAGACTGAGAAATCACACAAGCCAAAACTCGACTCAAAACATCCAATCTAACAAACTGGTTGGCCAAGGCCTGAATATCAAGGCTAAAGACCTCTCTATTACTGGTAGATATAATAAGCTGCCCAAACTCTCCGCCTTGTGACTCAAGGCATCAACCACCACATTGGCCTTCCGGGGATGATACAGAATGGTGATATCATAATCCTTAAGCAACTCCAACCACCTCCACTGCCGCAAGCTAAGGTCTTTCTGTTTAAACAGATGTTGTAGACTCTGGTGATTAGTGTAGACCTCATAAGGGACATGGGACACCATACAAATAGTGCCGCTAGATCTTCAAGGCATGAACAATAGCTGCTAACTCGAGGTCGTGGACAGGATAGTTCTTCTCATGCACCTTTAGTTGTCTAGAAGCGTAGGCACTCACCCTACTGTCCTACATCAACACCACGCCAAGACCAATGCGCGACATGTCACAATATACCGTATAAGACCCTGAACCAGTAGGCAATACCAACAATGGTACTGTAGTCAAAGCAATCTTGAGCTTTTGAAATCTCTCCTTACACTCCTCAGCCCACCTGAACAAAGGACCCTTCTAGGTCAACCTGGTCATAGGTGCTGCAATAAACGAGAAACCCTCTACGAATTGACGGTAATACCCCGCCAAGCCAAGAAACCTTCGAATCTCCGTAGCTGAGGATGGTCTGGGCCAAATCTGCACTGCTTCAATCTTCTTCAGATCTACCTTGATCCCCTCACTCGATACTACATGGCCCAAAAATGCCACCGAATATAGCCAAAATTTACACTTCGAAAATTTTGCATATAACTTCTTTTCTCTTAAGGTCTGAAGCACAGTCCTTAGGCGCTGCTCATGATCCTCCCGGCTTTGGGAGTACACCAGAATGTTGTTAATGAACGCAATGACGAAAGATGAAGATAGGGCTGAAATACATTGTTCATCAAGTGCATGAATGTTGAGGGGCCGTTGGTCAGCCCAAAAGAAATCAAACGGAACTCGTAATGACCGTACCGAGTCTTGAAAGCAGTTTTTGGGATATCTAGCTCCCGAATCTTCAACGGATGATAGCCTGAATGCAAGTCGATCTTAGAGAACACTCTGGCACCCTAAAGATGATCAAATAGGTCATCAATACGTGGCAATAGATGCATGTTCTTCACTGTAACCTTGTTCAACTGGTGATAATCAATACACATTCCCATAGAACCATCCTTCTTCTTTACAAATAAGACTAGAGCACCCCAAGGCGACACAATGGGCCAAATGAATCCCTTATCAAGCAACTCTTGCAATTGTTCCTTTATCTTTCAACTCTGCTGGGGCCATATGATAAGGTGGAATAGAAATGGGAAAAGTGCCCGATAACAAATCAATGCCAAAGTCGATATCTCTGTCGGGCGGCATGCTCGGAAGGTCCACCAAAAATACGTCTGGATAATCCCTCACTACAGGAACTGACTCGATGGTAGGAGTGTCAGCACTAACATCCCTCACATATGCCAGATATGTATCAAACCCCTTCTCAACTATTCGCTGAGCCTTTAGAAATAAGACAACCCTGCTAGGAACATGATCTAAGGTACCTCTCCACTCTAGTTGTGGTAGACCTGGCATAGCACACGTCATCGTCTTGGAGTGACAATCAAGGATAGCGTCATAGGGTAACAACCAGTCCATGACCAAAATAACTTCAAAATCCATCATACTGAGCAATAATAAATTGTCTCTGGTCTCAAAACTACTAAAAACAACCAAACACGACCGATACACATGGTCAACAATAATCGAATCATCCAAAGGTATAGACACATAGATAGGAGAACTCAGAGAATCATGGGATACACCGAAATACGAAGCAAAATAAGATGACATATAGGAATAAGTGGAGCCTGGATCAAATAAGACTGATGCATCTCTATGACAGATCGGAACAATACCTGTGATGACAGAATCGAATGTAACAGCCTCCGTCCTAGCAGAAAGAGCATAATATTTGGCCTGGCCTCCCTCTCTAGGGCGACCTCTACCTGTCTGACCTCTACCTCGAGCTGGCTGTGCAGGTGGAGTGGTACCTAGTGCTGTAATCATGGCCTGAGGACCTAGTGGAGCACGCGGTGCCTAGGTGGTCTGCGGAGGTGCACCCCTCCTAAGTCTAGGGCAATCCTTCACCACATAACGAGTGTCACCACACTCCAAACAAGATCTCGGAGGACGTGGCAATCCCTCCCCATATAGGAGGTGCACTAGCGATGCATAATAAGGAGCCTGGGGCCTATGAGTGGCCGAAGCACCGCTGGAGGCTGGAAGTGCTGAATGAACAGGGCGATCCACATAGCCCCTACCCTGACGAGCTGCAGCTAGGGCACGAGTACCACTATATGTGCCAGACTCTCGAGACCTGTTGGCCTCCCTCTCCTCTCTCTCCCTAGTCAACATACCCTCCAATCTCCTAATGATCCCCACCACCTGCTGGTATGCGATGTCCATCTCTAACTCTCGGGCCATGCTAAATCTGATATTGGGGTTGAGCCCCTCAATAAATCAACGAACCCACTTCCGAATAGTAGTAACCAATGTTGCTGCATGCTAAGCCAAATCACTGAACCGGGCTGCATACTCTGACATGGTCATAGAACCCTAGCGCAACTGCTCAAAGTCTGCACCCCATGCATCTCTGAGACTCTAGGGGACATAATCCTTCAAGAACATATCTGAGAACTGAGTCCAAGTGAGTGAAGCTGCCTCTACCGGACTACCTAACTCATATGCTCGCCACCACTGATAGGCCGCTCCTCTAAGGTGGAACATAGTGAAAGAAACCCCACTAGACTCCACAACACCCATAGTATGGAGGATAAAGTGGCACTGTTATAACCCATATTTGCATACGTTAGCTTACGCCGTAAGTTCTTCTACATAGGTCCGAGAAGAGATTATCTTTGAGATGATAAGAATTTATTCCTATTGGTCTTAAATGATACAAGGATGTATAAGGGTGGTTAACAAGTACTAGAAGTTAAACGAATCAAGGATGTTGTGACTCGTATTTTCGGGTAAATCTAGAGGTGATTAATAGTACCAAGAGGTTATGTTTTAAGGTATTTGAATCATCTAATACCCGTTTCATAAGTCTCGAAGTCAAACGAGTTACGAAATAAAGGCGACAAAAGTTGTCGCAACCTACGTTCATAATTTTACTCATACTTTAGGTCAAATGTCACTAAGCTTTTCTCCCAATTTACATGGAATTACGAGGTGATCTACCCACCAAATTAAAGATCTATGAGTCTAGTTTCCAACTCATTAAACCGTTTGTAGATACAATCTTCGAGTTGAGAGATATTCGCATGTTTGCAAGACTGAGCCAAGCACCTCTCTATGGGGCCCACATAGGCAGTTTAAGACATATGGATATATATAACACGCCTCAACCCCGTTTTAAGTCATTAGTTTTTAGAATATTCAGGACTTAGAACTCAAATAACACCCTCTCAAGGTTCTCTCATGATCCAAGACTAAAACAAAGGGTAAACAACACAAATCAAGTGTCGGGAATCCCGTGGCGCTAGTAAGTTCCTTATTCTTCTTGTTGTTGCTGATTTTTGTGTTGTTCCAGCTCATATGGGAGGTTTTTTTAAGTTTTTTATGCTCTGTAAAATACTCCCTCGAGTTTTAATATCAACCTAGGTGATTTCAAACCTTCTAAAGTGATTCTAGTGCCGAAAAACCCTAATTGATTGCTAGCTTCGCTTCCTTGTTCTTGTGGCAGCATTGGAGGGATATTTCGTGGTCTATTAGGGTCAAATTGAAGTTTTTCATCCTGTTTAAAGGTAAGTAACCTCTTACCCTACATGTACTTAAGATTATCCAAGTTACGGCTAAGTCGTTGAAGCTAGAACTTGTGAGATGTATATCGGAAGGCTTGCTAGTATGTGGTTGGTTGGTGGACTGTCTTGGGAGGCTTAATATGATTATTATTGATGTTGTTTGGGCTGTTTGGTGATTTTTTTAACTTGTGGGAAGTCATATATATAGGGGAGGTTCTGTCCGTTTCATCGTAACATAGGTTACGGTTGATACATAATAGTCACGACGCTTAAACGATAACGATAGTGTCATGCTCTTATTGTAGACTAAGGAGACGTGGCACTTTCATAGCTTGAGATTGGGAAGTATGTACAAGGTATGTGAGACTGTCCCTTTCCTTCTTTTGCACGACTCTGATTGTACATAATGCAATGAACGAGCCTCCAAAGATACTCTACTCTTAGAAGGTAGTAGTACTTATATTGTTTCCCCTCTTTTGGGAGGATTGATGTTGATGTTACTTCTTTGACCCTACGCCACTGCGAAGGGTTCAAAGTGCGATTCCAATGAGTCCAGCATGCATTATCTATTTTACTCTACTGAGCCGCGCTATAGTTGGCCGGGTATGGCACCTACTGTGCAACCACTGATCAGTTGGGTATGATGTTACCGAGCCTTATGATGGCCAGGGTATGATGATCTAATGATGAGGCCCATATAGGCGTATGCATATGATGATATTAAAAGGATATATATGTATATGCACATCAGGCATTTCATGATTAGTCGCCCTTAGAGGCACTCAGATGTTACAAGGTGTATATTTTCTATCCCTATGCACATTACTGTTCTTACATTATGCTTTCCTGCCTTACATACTCAGTACCTTATTCGTACTGATGTCCTTTTATTTGTGGACGCTGCATGTCATGCTGCAGGTCCTGATAGACAGGTAGACGAAGCTCCCCCACCACAGTAGGCTACCCAGTTCAACAGTTATTGGCGAGATCCCTTCTCCGGACGTGTCGTGGTCTTGGTATGCATTTTTGTTATAGGCATTATGGGTATGTCGGGGCCCTGTTCCGGCCATGTTGCATCACATATGTTCCTGTAGAGGCTCATAGACAGGTGTCGACTCATATATAGTTAGGATTGCCTTGTCGGCAAATTTAATTTTGTTGTATAGTTTTTCATGACAGCCTTGTCGGCCATGTTATATATGTTTATGTCATTATCTGGAATTTTGGTTGATTAGGATTATTGTCTGCCATTCATACTGATCTCGTCGGCCCTTATAGATAATAAGAAAGGTTAGATAAAATGTACGTTGGTACTCAGCACGTATGGCCCGGGTGCCCGTCACGGCCCTCCGATTTGGGTCGTGACAAACTTGGTATCAGAGCAGGTCTGTCCTAGGGGTTGTCTATGAGCCGTGTCTAGTAGAGTCTTGATTATGGATGTGTAGCGCGCCACATTTATAATCAGGAGGCTGCATGACATTTAGGGTTGTTACCTTTTTCCTGAATCTAGATCGTGCACAGAGCTGAGTCGTAAGTATTCGTCCCTAATATAAAACCATGTTCTTTTCAGCGATACCCACGACTAGGAAGCAAGTGATTAGTAGACGCCTTGATACAGCTGCGAGAGAGGGTACCAGTCAGGTGCCTGCCGCCAAAGCAGGCCATAGTGAGCCTCAGAGTGAGATGCTGTCTCAGACCTCATTTACTCCTTCTCCTCTAGAGGAGATAAGAAGGCACCCAGCATCTCCAGTTCCTCCATCTGGTACTATAGACCAGGATATGCGAAGTGCGTTACAGTGTTGACTAGCTTGGTAGCTACTCAGGCTCAGAGGCAGAATACCGGTGCTGCTGATAAACCGGTTAGTGCGAGAGTTCGTGATTTTAATTTGGATCCTCCAGAGTTTACCCGGTCAGACCTCAAGGAGGACCCATAGACTTTTATTGATCAGGTTCATCGTACACTACGGGTTATGCATGCTAGTGATACGGAGTCAGTAGAGTTGGCTTCTTATCAGTTACGATAGCAGTTTTCTGGTATGATAGTTGGGAAAGATGCAGGGGTCCGAACGCTCCTCCACCTGTGTGAAAGGAATTTTCTTAGGCCTTTCTTCGTCACTACCTGCCAGTTAAGATACGACGAGCTAGAGCTGATAAGTTCATGAACCTTCAATAGGGTAATATAAGTGTGCGAGAGTATAGTATGCAGTTTGATTCTTTATCAAGGTATGCTCCCCATATGGTGGCCGAGATGAGCAATAGGGTGCACCTGTTCGTGAACGGATTGGGACCATATCTGATAAATGAGTGCACGACAGCCTCCTAATAGAGAGCATGGATATTTCTCGTATTCAGGCTTATGCCCATGCATTAGAGGATCGTAAGCGCCAGCAAAGAGCAGACAGGGAGCAGGACAGGGGCCAGCATAAGAGGGCGAGATTTGCAGGGTATTCTGGTGACTTCAAAGGTAGTGTCAGGCCCCAGTATTCGAGGAGTTTGGCCCACCTGTATCTAGTACTCCTCCACACTTTCAGAGGCCTCAATATGATCAATTTACCTATTCTGGTCTAGGTCAGAGTTCGCAAGCATCAGGCTCACAATATCATAAGGATACTAGTCAGACGAGACCCCTAACACCTCGTTGTGATTAGTGAGGCAAGGCCCACTGTGGACTATGCCGTCGAGGTTCCAATGCATGCTATTCTTGCGGACAGCCTGTCCATATGAGGTGGGATTGCCCTAACAAAGAAGGTGGTGGTATGGCTCAGCCGACTGGATTTGTGGCTGGTTCTTCCTCATCAATTCGACCTCCAGCACGGGATTTTTAGCAGTCGACAGGTCGTGGTAAAGGTAGAAGTGCAGTGCCGAGTTCGAGTGGTACTCAAAATCGAACATATACTCTAGTAGGTCGACAGGATCTCGAGTCATCTCCGGATGTTGTTACAGGTATATTGTCTGTGTTTTCTTATGATGTATATGAATTGATTGATCCGGGATCTACATTATCATATCTTACACCTTTTGTGGCTAATAAGTTTGGCCTCAAACCTGAATTAATAAGTAAACCACTTGCGGTAGCTACTCCGATAGGAGAATCAGTGATTGCTAGAAGGGTATATAGAGGTTGTACAGTGATATTTGTAGTTGTCAAACCTCCGCGAATTTAATTGAGTTAGAAATGGTTGATTTTGATGTGATAATGGGAATGGACTGGTTGGCCTCATGCTATACAAATATTGATTGTCGTACGAAGATGGTTAGATTTCAGTTTCTTGGTGAACCCGTCATCGAATGGAAGGGGAACATTGCTACGCCGAAAGGTATGTTTATTTCCTATCTTAAGGCAAGGAAAATGATCGCAAACGGTTACATTTATCATCTCGTTCGCGTTAGGGATGCGGAGGCGAAGCCGCCTACTATACAATTAATCCCCGTGGTCAATGAATTTCCAGATGTTTTCCCAGATGAACTCCCTGGTCTTCCTCCTGAAAGGGAGATTGAGTTTAGCATTGATGTGCTTCTTGACACTCCACTGATCTTTATCCGTCCATACAGGATGGCCCCGATCGAGTTGCGAGAGTTGAAGGTGCAGTTGAAGGACTTGCTGGATAAGGCCTTCATTAGGCCTAGCACTTCACCTTGGGGTGCGCCAATCTTGTTCGTGCGAAAGAAAGACGGGTCGTTAAAGATGTGCATCGATTATCAACAGTTGAATACGTTTACTATAAAGAACAAATATCCACTTCCAAGGATTGACGACCTGTTTGACCAACACTAGGGTGCCAAGTATTTTTCTAAGATTTACTTACGTTCAGGGTATCATCAGGTGAGGGTCAAGGAGAAGGATATTCCAAAAACATTCTTCCGGACAAGATATGGGCATTTTGAGTTCTTGGTAATGTCATTCAGGCTAACAAATGCCCTAACAGCTTTTATGGATCTCATGAATAGTGTATTCAGGCCCTATCTCAATGTATTCGTGATTGTATTCATTGATGACATTCTGGTGTATTCTCGTTCAGAGACAGAACATACGGGCCACTTGCGGATAGTATTACAGACCCTTCGGGATCGTAAGTTGTACGCTAAGCTCTCCAAATGTGAATTCTGGCTAAACTCAGTAGCATTCCTTGGCCATGTGATATCTGACGAGGGTATTAGTGTTGACATTCAAAAGATCGATGCAGTGAAAAATTGGCCAAGACCCACAACACCGTTAGACGCGGAAAGCTAAGTTGACGCAGGATATCAGCACCATTGACTAAGTTGACACGGAAAGCTACCAAGTTCCGGTGGTCTGACGCTTGTGAACGTAGTTTTCAGGAGCTAAAGAATCAATTGACATCCGCACCAGTGCTCACTCTCCCAGAAGGAACCGAAGGTTATGTGGTATATTGTGATGCCTAAAATATAGGTTTGGGGTGCGTATTGATGCAACATGGGAAGGTGATTGCTTATGCATCAAGACAATTGAAGAAGCATGAAAATAGTTACCCGACTCATGATTTGGAATTGGCGGCAGTAATATATGCTTTGAAGATTTGGCGGCACTACTTATACAGTGTCCATGTTGACATCTACACAGATCACAAAAGTTTACAATACATCTTCCAGCAAAAGGAGTTTATATGAGGCAGCGTAGGTGGCTTGAATTATTGAAAGATTACGATGCCGATATATTGTACCATCCCGGTAAAGCCAATGTTGTGGCAGACGCTCTCAGTCGTAAGTCAATAGGAAGCTTGGTACACATTGAGTCAAGTAGACAGGGGTTGACTATAGAGCTTCGTCAGCTAGCCAATATGAGAATCAGATTGTTAGACTCTGATGACCGAGGTGTTACTATACAAAATACGTTAGAATCATCTTTAGTAACCGAGGTAAAAGCACGACAATATGAGGATCCTACCTTAGTACGATTGAAAGAGAGCGTTCAACAGCGTAAAATTACGGCTTTTGAGATTGGAGGAGATGGGGCACTAAGATATCAGGGCCGATTATGTGTGCCTAATGTAGCAGGGTTGCGAGAGAAAATTATGATTGAGATTCATCAGTCCCGATATTCCACCCATCCCGGTTCGACAAAGATGTATCATGATATTAAGGAGCAGTATTGGTGGGATAACATGAAGAAGTCTATTGCAGAATTTGTAGCCCAGTGCCCTAATTGTCAACAAGTAAAGATTGAGCATCAGAAACTCGGTGGATTGATTCAGAATATAGAAATTCTGACCTGGAAATGGGAGGTGATTAATATGGACTTCATTGTTGGGTTACCTCGCTCTTATCATAAGTTTGACTCCATCTGGATGATAGTTGATCGACTTACAAAATGTGCCCATTTTCTGCCAGTTAAGACAACTTACATAACTGAAGATATGCGAAATTGTATATCAAGGAAATTGTTAGGCTTCATGGAGTTCCATTATCTACTATATCAAACCGAGGAGCTCAATTTACGGCTAACTTTTGGAGGTCTTTTCAAAAGGGTTTAGGCACACAAGTGAATCTCAGCACGGCATTCCATCCGCAGATTGACGGACAGGCTGAACGTACCATTCAGACACTTGAAGATATGCTACGAGCATGTGTTCTAGATTTCAAGGGGAACTGGGATGATCATCTGGCACTCATAGAATTCGCCTACAATAATAGCTACCATTCCAGTATTAAAATGGCCCCGTACGAGGCACTATACGGGAGGAGATGTAGATCACCAGTTGGATGGGTGGGTGAGACGGAATTATATAGACCAGATTTGATTCACCAAGCCATTGAGAAGGTGAAAGTGATACAAGAGCGACTGAAGGCGGCACAAAGTAGGCAAAAATCTTATATCGATGTCCGATATCGTGACCTGGAATTTGGGGTTTGTGATTGGGTTTTCCTGAAAATCTCACCGATGAAGGGTGTTATGCATTTTGGGAAGAAGGGTAAACTGAATCCGCGGTATATCGGGCCGTACAAAATTCTTTGACGAATTGGACAGATTGCTTATGAGTTAGAATTCCCATCTGAATTTGAACTTGTCCACCCGGTATTCCACGTATCTATGTTGAGGAAATATATTAGAGACCCTTCCCGGGTCGTCCCTATCAAAGATGTACAAGTTACAAAGGATCTATCATATGAAGAAATGCCAGTGGCTATATTAGATCGACAAGTACGCAAGCTGAGAACAAAAGATGTAGCTTCCGTCAAAGTATTATGGAGGAACAATAATACGGAAGAAATGACATGGGAAGCAGAAGATGAGATGAAGTCTAAATACCCTTACCTGTTCCAGAAAGAAGATAACGAGGATGCCGGGGGAACGCAGGACGCATTAGTAGGAGAAACGTCTCTATGAGGGAAGCAATAACTTGAGAATACTCTTTCTTAATACAAAATGGTGATATGCAGATAATGTACATAGCTATAATGTTTTGTATAGCCTTGTAAGGCCATAGGTTGGGTATAACTGCTTGCATGTTTTGCTAGTGTCCATTTAATAGAGCAAACTCAACCGGAAATTACCGTCAGAAATCCACGACGAGTTAGAATCCCCGTAAACCCTTACATCTGAGGACGAATGTTTCTACGGGGTTAGGGTGTTAAAACCCATATTTGCATACGTTAGCTTACGTCGTAAGTTATTCTACATAGGTCCGAGAAGAGATTATCTTTGAGATGATAAGAATTTAGTCCTATTGGTCTTAAATGATACAAGGATGTATAAGGGTGGTTAACAAGTACTAGAAGTTAAACGAATCAAGGATGTTGTGGCTCGTATTTTTGGGTAAATATAGAGGTGATTAATAGTACCAAGAGGTTATGTTTTAAGGTATTTGAATCATATAATAAACGTTTCATAAGTCTCGAAATCAAATGATTTAAGAAACAAAAGTCGACAAAAGTTGTCGCAACCTACGTTAATAATTTTACTCATACTTTAGGTCAAATGTCACTAAGATTTTATCCCAATTTACTTGGATTTACGAGGTGATATACCCACAAAATTGAATATCTATGAGTCTATTTTCCAACGCATTAAACTGTTTGTCGATATGATCTCCGAGTTGAGAGATATTCGCGTTTTCGCGAGACTGCGCCAAGCACCTCTCTATGGGGCCCACATAGGCGGTATAAGACATATGGATATATATAACACGCCTCAACCCCGTTTTAAGTCATTAGTATTCAGTATGTTCAGACCTTAGAACCCTAAGAACACCCTCTCAAGATTCTCTCATGATCCAAGACTAAAACAAAGGCCAAACAACACAAATCAAGTGTCGGGAATCCCGTGGCGCTAGTAAGTTCCTTATTCTTCTTGTTGTTGCTGATTTTTGTGTTGTCCAGCTCGTGTGGGAGGTTATTTTAAGCTTTTTATGCTCTGTAAAATACTCCCTCGAGTTTTAATATCAACCTAGGTGATTTCAAGCCTTCTAAAGTGATTCTAGTGCCGAAAAACCCTAATTGATTGCTAGCTTCGCTTCCTTGTTCTTGTGGCAGCGTTAGAGGGATATTTCGTGGTCTATTAAGGTCAAATTGAATTTTTCATCCTGTTTAAAGGTAAGTAACCTCTTACCCTACATATACTTAAGATTATCCATGTTACGGCTAAGTCGTTGAAGCTAGAACTTGTGAGATGTATGTCGGAAGGCTTGCTAGTATGTGGTTGGTTGGTGGATTGTCTTGGGAGGCTTAATATGATTATTATTGATGTTGTTTGGGCTGTTTGGTGATTTTTTTAACTTGTGGGAAGTCATATATATAGGGGAGGTTCTGTCCGTTTCATCGTAACATAGGTTACGGTTGATACATAATAGTCACGACGCTTAAACGATAACGATAGTGTCATTTCTCTTATTGTAGACTAAGGAGACGTGGCACTTTCATAGCTTGAGATTGGCAGTATATACAAGGTATGTGAGACTGTCCCTTTCCTTCTTTTGCACGACTCTGATTGTACATAATGCAATGAACGAGCCTCCAAAGATACTCTACGCTTAGAAGGTAGTAGTACTTATATTGTTTCCCCTCTTATGGGAGGATTGATGTTGATGTTACTTCTTTGACCCTACGCCACTGCGAAGGGTTCAAAGTGCGATTCCAATGAGTCCAGCATGCATTATCTATTTTACTCTACCGAGTCCACGCAATAGTCGGCGGGGTATGGCACCTACTATGCAACCACTGATCAGTTGGGTATGATGTTACCGAGCCTTATGATGGCCGGGGTATGATGATATAATGATGAGGCCCATATAGGCGTATGCATATGATGATATTAAAAGGATATATATGTATATGCACATCAGGCATTTCATGATTAGTCGCCCTTAGAGGCACTCAGATGTTACAAGGTGTATATTTTCTATCCCTTTGCACATTAATGTTCTTACATTATGCTTTCCTGCCTTACATACTCAGTACCTTATTTGTACTAACGTCCTTTTATTTGTGGATGTTGCATGTCGTTCTGCGGGTCCTGATAAATAGGTAGGCGAAGCTCCCCCACCACAGTAGGCTGCCCAGTTCAGCGGTTATTAGCGAGATCCCTTCTCCGGACTTGCCGTGGTCCTGGTATGCATTTTTGTTATAGGCATTATGGGTATACGGGGCCCTGTTCCAGCCATGTTGCATCACTTATGTTCCTGTAGAGGCTCATAGACAGGTGTCGACTCATGTATAGTTGGGATTGCCTTGTCGGCAAATTTATTTTTGTTGTATAGTTTTTCATGACAGCCTTGTTGGCTATGTTATATATATTTATGTCATTATCTGGAATTTTGTTTGATTAGGATTATTGTCTGCCATTCATACTAATTTCGTCGAACCTTATAGATAATAAGAAAGGTTAGATAAAATGTACGTTGGTACTCGACACGTAAGGCCCGGGTGCCCGTCATGGCCCTCCGGTTTGGGTCGTGACAGGCACTCCTCAAGAAAACCCTGGGCATCCTCTAACGCCAAGCCACTGAAAGTGGGAGGGTGGTACTTCTTGTAGCTCTCAAGCTTGAGCTGCTCCCCCTCAGAAACTGTTGCCCAAACCTCGGGCTGAATCGGAGCTACCAGCTGCATCGGTATGACCTCCGGAACCTGGTCGACCTAGGTCCGTTGCTCTGGGGTACGGGTGGCAGGAGTCTGTGCCTCCTCACTTGCCTTGAGATGTGGCAGGAGCAAGAGGTATCAATCCTGCCTGAGCCAAGGTGCTGAACATGCTCAGAAACTGGGTGAGAGTCTCTTGGAGGGCTGGTGTAGTAACAGGTGTCTCAAGTACCTGCCCTCCAACTGGAGCTACTGGTGGCTCCTCTGTAGCAGCTAGTGCGGGTCTCTAGCTGTACCATGTGAATGTCCTCGGCCTATGCTCCGGCCTCTTGCGTCTCTAGTAGGGGGCACGGGTGTCTGGTCATCTTATCCAGTTGTACGTTTCCTCACCATCTATGAGACAATAGAAAGATAGAAATTTAGAATCTGAAGTCAAAAATTTCGCACAATAAGGAATCAAAGAAGTGAAGCTTTTCCTTATAGTTTCATAGCCTCCCGAAAATAAATACAGACATCTCCGAACCGATCCGCGAGACTCTACTAAACCTGCTCGTGACTCATAACACCTATGAACCTAGGGCTCTGATACCAACTTGTCACGACCCTGGTTTCTCTCTGTGATGTATCGTGACGGCACCTAGTCTCTAAGACTAGGTAAGCCTAAACAATACACGAAAATAATAGATAGGAGATTAAATATTGAACATCCCAATAATTTCATAAAAAGAATCTACCAAAACTTAATACATAAAAATCACAAAACCTGGTGAGATATAAGTCACAAGCTTTAAGCACAGTATTGAATACTCCTATACACCACTGTCTATCAAATCATAAAGAAATAAGATAAGAACGAAATAGAAGGCGACTCCAAGGCCTGCGATCACAGGCAGGTGTACCTTGAAGTTTCCAAGCAGCAGCACAGCGCACTAATAACGAGACTGGTAAGATGCACCTAGATCTGTACAAACACATGTGCAGAGCGTAGTATGAGTACACCACAACAGTACCCAGTAAGTGCCAAGCCTAACCTTGGTAGAGTAATGACGAGGTTAGGTCAGGGCCCTACTAAAAATAAAGGAAACAAGGCAGAAGATATAATAATATAATGAAATGACTAAGAATTTGAACAATGAGAAATTACAGAAAGGTAAAAATAGAGTAAATAAAGATAAAAAACAGGGGCACTCCCGAGGTACCGCCTCGTAGTTCGACAAGTAAATACACAACAAGGGAGCTCCCAAGGTACCGCCTCGTAGTCCCAAAGTAAATACACAACAGGGGAGCTCCCGAGGTACCGCCTCGTAGTCCCAAAAGTACATATGCAACAGGGGAGCTCATGAGGTACCGCCTCATAGTCCCAAAAGTAAATATGCAACAAAGGAGCTCCCGAGGTACCGCCTTGTAGTTCCAAAAGTAAATATGCAATAGGGGGAGCTCCTGTGTTACCGCCTCGTTGTCCCAAAAGTAAATACACAACTCATAACCTATGGAGTAATGAATTTACATCAAGGAGTCCTACAGTTAAAGACTGAATACAAATTAAGGAAGCAGGTGATTCAACTAAGCATGTTTCACAAATTGCAAGTAAGAGTTAAGACACGTAGACATATGACATTAGGCTAAATATGATGACTACACATGCTAGAGCAACTCAATTAAAGAATTAAAAGAAAACTACTCAGTAAGAACCGAATTTTTCAACATTTACCCTGGTACGCACTCGTCACCTAGCGTACACGGCCTCCACGTATTGCAAATATCATAACAGTACCAAAACTAGACAAGTCACTTACCTCAAATCTCGCTCAATCAGTCAAATAGAATGCCTTTCCCTCGATTTTCCGACTCCAATCGGCTCGAATCTAGCCAAAACAATTACATACTATAAATACAACTATAAAAAACTAATTTAAATAATGAAACTATAACTTTAGAAAAGAATTGAAAAATCGCCCCAAAATGTCGACCCAAGCCCACATCTCGGAATCGGGTAAAACTCACAAAATACAAACACACATTCGATCACGAGTCCAACCCTACCAAATTTACCAGAATCTGACACCAAATCGCCACTCAAATCCCCAAATTAAACTCTCCAAATCCCTAGCTTCAAACTCCCAAATTCCACCTTAAATACACACAAACTAGGTGGGAAATTCAATGGAGAAACGAGATTATTGAATAAAAATATTCACAAGTGGCTTACCTCAAGAAATCCCTCAAAAATCATCTCAAAAATTGCCTTAGACTGAGTTTGCAAAGTTCAAAATGAGAAAATCACGAAACCGTTCGATTTTAAACACTGCCCAGCACTTTCCCCTTTTGCAGTCCAAAATTCGTTTCTACAATACTGCTTTTGGGGTGAAATATCAGCATCTGCGGATCTCACTTAAACTCCCAGATATCACACCTGCGCACATCCATCCGTATCTGCGGAAGCACTTCTGCGCCCACTCGTCCGCTTTTGCAGAAACCTCGGCCATCTCAGTTCCCTCACACTTCGCTTCTGCGATCATCCTTCCGCAGAAGCAGATCCTCTTCTGCGGCCTTCACGTCGCACCTGCGACCACTGACCATCCTCTTCAGTTCTGCTTCTCTCTCCACTTCTCGCTTCTGCGAGCTCGCTTCTGCGGGGCCATGAGCGCATCTGCGCTCTCAGCAGGGCAACCCCAAATCCGCTTCTGTGGCTAGATGACCGCTTCTGTGATGTCGCACCTGCGGCCCAAAATACGCTGGTGCGGTTGCACCAGACACAACAATGCTTCAGTTATGCAACAAGTCCAATTTTTTTCCCGATTCAGTCCGAATCACACCCGGGGCCCCCGAGACCCTGTCCGAGTATAGCAGCAAGTTCTAAAATATTATACGGACTTAGTCGAGCCTTTTAATCACATCAAAGAACGCTAAAAATGAGAATTGCACATCGATTCAAGCCTAATGAACATTAGAACTTCAAACTTCTACATCTGATGTCAAAACCTATCAAATCAAGTCCGATTGACCTCAAATTTTTCGCACAAGTCTTAGTTGACATTACGCACCTACTCCAACTTCCAAAATTGAAATTCGACCCCGATATCAAAAATTCCACTCCCAATCAAATTTTTCAAAAATCATCTAATTTTCTAACTTTCGCCAATTTACACCAAAATGACCTACAGACCTCCAATTCAACATCCGAACACTCTCCTAAGACCAAAATCATCTTATGGAGCTATTGAAACCGTCGATACTCCATTCCAGAGTCGTCTTCATACAATTCAAAGTATGGTCAATTCCTAGAACTTAAACTCCCAATTTAGGGACTATGTGTCCCATTTCGCTCTGAAACCAAAAACAAATCCTCCCGGCAAGTCAGATAACCACAAAATGAAATAGAGGGAGCAATAATTAGGGGTTCGGAGCTAATACTCTCAAAACGACCGGCCGGGTCGTTACATCCAGGTACTTCAGATCGTGTTGGTTATGAGAGTAGTGCCTGTGCGGTTTGAGACTTCAAGATATACTTGATATTCCGTTCGCAGGCCTCTAAATCACCCTCTTGCTTCATTTATGCTACTATTTAATTAAAATCCCAAACAGTATTGTATTTTGGAATATCTTGCATACTCTCCGTATAGCTTATGACTCTATATTATCGAGTTTTTGGATAATGAAAGTTGTATTATGTTATTGGCTATGTTTGGGCCATTTTTTGTACGGGTAAAATCGAGGGAAAAGTTTCCCCTGATCCCTCGGTAAGAGAACGAAGGGGAAGCGTGGATCGATGTGATTATAATCGAGGTCAGAAACCCCTCATATCGAGACCCAGGAATAATGAACGATGTATCTAAGATCGAACGTGGTAAAGCGACATACCCCGGACCAAGTATGGCTTCTAGACCTCGGCAGACGCGGTGAACAGCTATGCACGACGGATGGGGAGCCATAATATTCGCCCTCAATCGGATATTTACGGGGCGGATCCCATTCAGAATCAATTATAAATCAACAATTATCTGGAAAAAAAATATTTTACTTTTTTAGAATTGTATTAGGACTGAAATTCTCCTACTATATAAAGGGGAAGTTTTTCTTTAGTGTGACACATCGTCACACGCAATTCAATCCAATAAAAGTTTACTTTTGTCTTCTAGCTACTGGTCAAGGCATTACTCACTGGTTCTTCTCTTCACTCGCGACTAAACTTGTACCGAGGGCCCAATCAAGGACAAGTTCCACTATTCAAGCTAAGATCAGGCTTGGTCATTACATTGTGATTGGTTTGATCATTTATTTTGTCTTTAGTTCATCTATCTATTATTCTTAATTAGTTGTATTGAATTAAATCATGTATCCTTTAAACTGTGAACAAATTTAATTGTTACTCATTTTTTGGGGTAAACAGTTTGGCGCCCACCATGGGGCTAAGGATAATAGTGGCGATTTGATATGAATCTCTATAACACACCCTATTTTACGTTTGTTCTTTGACATCTTAAATTACAGGTCAGCCTAAGAATGTCAAACTCTCAGTCTGCTCACTTGAACATTGACGGCCGTCCCGTCACTCATAGGTGGCCATCAACATCAATTTGCCAACTGATCCCGAAACAGTGTTCGTAAGGGACCCCGGCCAATGGCCTGAGAAGTGCCCAAGGATGAAGGTGATGGGTTGAGCCTACAATTGGCTTTTGAAATGTCGCAGGCTCAACAAGTGTTAATAGCACAACTGCAGAACCAAAGCCATGTCCCTAACAGGGTCGAGCCCAAACAATCCTCGGAAAATACTCAGAGAAATGAACAAGTTGATGTGAGACCGGGTGAAGTGATCCCGGAGAAACTTCAGAAGTAATGAAGATGCTCGAAGCATTAACAAAATGGGTGGAGTCAGGCGAGAAAAAGATTGAGGCCAACAACAAGAAGTTTAAAATATACAACTCCAGGGTCGATCAGATTTCGGGGGCACTTCCGATATTGAAGGGACCGAATTTAAAAAAATTTATCCAAAAGCCCTTCCCTCCGAGCACGGAACCAAAGCCGATTTCAAAAAGGTTTTGAATGCCCGACTTTCCCAAGTATAATGGGACCACGAATCCAAATGAGCATGTAACCTCCTATACATGAGCAATCAAGGGGAACGACTTGAAAGATGACGAAATCGAGTCGGTCCTGCTGAAAATGTTTGGGGAAACTCTGTCCAAGGGGGCAATAATATGGTATCACAAATTGCCGCCCAATTCCATTGACTCGTTTTCTGTGCTTGCAAATGCCTTAGTAAAGGCCCATACCGGGGCCATCAAGGTCGAGACCAGGAAGTCAGACCTTTTCAAAGTCAAACAAAGAGATGACAATATGCTCAGTCGTGACCTGGGCCGACGTCCACCACAGATGCCAATCGAAGATCAGGGTCGAAGACAACCAACTCGGGGCCCCTTCTGGATCTGTTTACCCCCATCCGAACTGATGATACATCTAAGAGAGTCATTGATCATGACCCAAGGCCAGTCCGAGATCGATATCAGCCATACAGTGTGGATCGGGGGAGAAATGGATCTGGGCATCACTCAACTAGGAACGAGAAGAGAAGTGATTGAGGGCCGAGCCGCAGGGGCGTGATGAGCAAGAGCAATTTTGATAGGCCGCTCAGGAGTCGGGAAGCACCAAGATTATCAAAATACAATTTCAACGTGGACGCTGAAAGCACCATGTCAGCCATAGAGCGCATCAAAGAGACCAAGTGGCCCCGACCATTGCAATTCGACCCTGCCTAAAGAGATCCTAATTTGACGTGTAAGTATCACAACACTCACAGTCATAGGACCGAAGATTGCAGATACTTAAGAGAAGAAGTTGCTCGATTGTTCAATAATGGGTACCTTTGAGAATTCTTAAGCGAGCGAGCCAAAAACCACTTCAGAAACAGGGACGCCAACAAACAGGTCGAACAAGAGGAGCCTCAGCACGTGATCAACATGATCATTGGGGGTGTCAAAGTCCCCCAAGGGCCAATGATAAAATGCACTAAAGTGTCTATTATGAAGGAAAAATGCACCTTGGATTACGCTTTGGAGGGAGCTATCTCGTTCAGCGATGAAGATACCGAGAGCTTTGTACAACCTCACAATGATGAATTAGTAATATATGTACCTATCAATAAATCTCAGGTTAAACATGTGTTGATTGATCCAGGTAACTCAGCCAACATTATCAAATCAAGGTCGTAGAGCAACTTAGGTTGCAGGATCAAATTGTAGAGGCGTTCCAGGTATTAAATGGGTTCAATATGGCATGTGATACCACGAAAGGAGAAATAACTTTGCCGGAAAACACTACCGGGACAACCCAAGAAATGAAGTTCTATGTGATCGAAGGGGATATGAGGTACAACACTTTATTCGGAAGGCCATAGGTCCACAACATGAGAGCAGGCCCTTTGACCTTACACCAGGCACTGAAATTCTACATGAGGGGGGTAGTCAAAACGATCTACGAAGAACAGCCGAACATAAGGGAAATGTTTGTTGTCTATGAAGTGATCCCGGTGCCCGCAGACTCAACATAGATAAGAGAGAAACCGTGCATAAACAAGAGACTAAATAGCAATCAATGATACGGGCCTCAGCTGAACCGGCGAGATATGAAGAACAAGGAGCGGACGATGAGGACAACTACGATGTCCCCAGATCATTCATAGATCCCGATAACATTGATGCCACCAAATCAACGATCGGGGTAGTTGGAGCAAGTTATATTAATCGAGCACCTACCAGATCAAAAGGTATACCTGGGCACGGGGTTAACCACCGAGCTCAGGAAAAAACTTATCAAATTTCTTAATGCTAACGCCGACTATTTTACTTGGTCCCATCTAGACATGACAGGGATCCCACCAGAGGTAACCATTCACAAGCTGAGTTTCGACTCGAAGTTCCATTCGATCAAGCAAAAGAGAAGGCCACAATCCGAGACCAGACACGCGTTCATCAAGGATGAGGTATCCACAATTCTAAAAATAGGTTTCATCCGGGAAGTTAAATACCCGGATTGGTTAACTAATGTAGTAGTAGTACCTAAAAAAATAAACGGAGAATATGTTTCGATTATAAGGACCTAAACAAAGCATGTCCAAAGGATTCTTTCCCTTTGCCTAACATGATCGAATGATCGACGCGAGGGGCGGGCACGAGGTACTCAGCTTTTTCTACGCCTACTCCGGGTACAACCAAATTCAGATGGACCTGGATGATCAAGAAAAGACTTCTTTCATAACAAAGTTTGGCATCTACTGCTATAACGTAATGCTATTCAGATTAAAGAATGTCAGTTCCTCCAACCAACGCCTAGTAAACCGGATGTTCGAAGAACTAATAGGAAAATTGATGGAAGTTTATATTGATGATATTTTGGTCAAGTCCTTGCGATCAGAGGACCATTTAAAACATTTGCAGGAAACCTTCGACATACTAAGGAAGTATAACATGAAGCTAACCCAAAGAGGTGTGCATTTGGTGTCGGTTCGTGCAAGTTTCTCGGGTTCATGGTATCTAATCGAGGGATAGAGATCAACCCCAACAAAATAAAGGCCATAGACGACATCACCTTAATCAACAACGCTAAGGCGGTTCAAAGACTGACCGAGCGGATAGCCGCATTGGGCCGGTCCATCTCTGTATCGTCAGATAAGAGGCATTGGTTCTTCTCAATATTGAAAAAGAACAACAATTTTTCTTGGACTCCGAAATGCCAACAAGCTTTGGAAGAACTCAATCAATACATGCCGAGCCCCCCTTTGCTACACACTCTGAAGGCAGACGAACAGTTGTACCTTTACTTGGCAGTTTCTGAGGCGGCAGTAAGTGGTGTCCTAGTCCGGGAGGAAGAAGGTACACAATTTCCTATTTATTATGTTAGTAGAACCCTAGGCGATACCGAAACAAGGTATCCTCACCTAGAAAGTATAGAGCTTACTAAGCGCTTCTAGGAAACTAAAGTCGTACTTCAATGCCACCCAATATGTGTCATGACCTCTTATCCACTGAGAAATTTCATGCATAAGCCCGAGCTCTCAGGCCGGCTGGCCAAATGGGCCATAGAGATCAGCGGGCACGATATCGAGTACAAACCTTGGACTACCATAAAGTCTCATTTGGCAGACTTTGTGGCCGACTTTACGCTGGCCTTGATACCCAAAGTCAAAAAGGAATTTCTGCTCACTTCGAGGGCTAATGCGGGGATCTAGACCCTATTCGCGGACGGTGCCTCCAACGAGAAGGGGTCCAGGCTTGATATCGTGTTAAAACCGCCTGCAAGTAGCGTAATTAGACAATCTATTAGAACTGTAAAATTGACTAACAATGAAGTCGAGTATGAAGCTATGATTGCATGTCTAGAACAGGCTAAGAGCCTTAGGGCCAAAGTGATCGAAGCCAAATATGACTCCCTCCTCATCGTAAATCAAGTCAATGGAATGTTTAAAGTAAGAGAGGAATGGATGCGGAGGTACTTGGAAAAATTGCAAGTAACCTTACACCAACTAAAGGAATGGACTCTGCAACACGTACCCCGAGATCAAAACAGTGAGGCTAATGCATTGGCCAACTTAGGATCGGCTATCGACTCCAATGAATTCAACTCGGGTGCAATGGTGCAGCTATTGAACTCGATGATAGAAGAAGATCACGCCCAAGTAAACTCGACAAGTTTAACTTGGGATTTGGAGAAACAAATACTAGACTACCTGAAGACAAGAAAACTGCTATCGGATCTTAAGGAGTTGAATGCCCTGCGACCAAAGCTGCCAGGTTTAGTTTAGTCGAAGGGAAATTGTTCAGAAGGTCCTTCTTCAGCCCACTGGCTGGATGCTTAGGTACGAGAGAGACCGAATACGCCATGAGGGAAGTCCACGAGGGCACTGCAGGAACTATTCAGGGGCAGAATACTTGGTTCGAAAACTGATCACAGCCAGCTATTACTAGAATGAAATGGAGAAGGATGCAAAAGACTTCGTACGAAAATGCAATGAATGCCAAAGACATGCCCCGATGATTCATCAACCGGGACAGATGTTTCACCCAGTCCATGGGCGCCCGGCAAGCCCCAATACATACTACTCATGACCGATTATTTTTTCAAATGGGTCGAGGCTCAGGCGTTCGAGAAGGTCCGAGAGAAGGAAGTCATCAACTTCATCTGGGATCACATAATATATTGATTTTGGAAACTAGTCGAGATTGTTTGCGATAATAGAAAATAATTCGTCGGTAGCAAGGTAAGTTTTTCGAAGACCAATATTAAGAAGATATTATCAATGCCTTAACACCCTATTGGGAACGGGCAAGCCGAATCAACAAAGAAAACTATACTCCAAAACCTAAAAAAGAGATTAACCGATTCAAAGGGAAAGTGGAAGGAGATCTTGCCCGAAATCTTCTGGGCATACTGTACAATTTCAAAGTTGAGTACCGGGCGGACCCCATTCTCTCTAGTTTATGGAGAGGAAGCCTTAATACCAGTCCAGGTAGGGGCACCGAGCCTCAGGTTTCAGTATGCTACCGAAGTGACAAACGGCGAGGCCATGACCACGAGCCTGAAATTATAGGATGAAAGGCGGGAAGCCGCCCTGGTCCGATTGGTTGCCCAAAAGCAGCGAGTATGGAGGTACTACAATCGAAGAGCCAACCTTCGACATTTTCAAGTTAGGGAATTGGTGTTGAGAAAAGTAACACTACACACCAGGAACCCTAATGACGGGAAACTGGGCCCGAATTGGGATGGACCGTATAGAGTTGCTGGAATAACCAGCAAAGGCTCGTATAAACTCAAATCGAGAAACGGTGTACAAGTACCGAACAACTGGAAAGTGACACACTTAAAGAGGTAATACTGCTAAGGTATGAACTCAATTCCCCTTTTTAATTTCGTTACATTATGGACTAACTTATGCAGGTACTCAGCCAAGGGCATATGTGACTAGTAGGTCTAAAAGCACGTATTTTACTCTTTTTTCCCTTGAAACAATTTTGTCCTGAAGTGGGTTTTTAGGTAAGGTTTTTAACGAGGCAACAGTAAAACTTGCTACCTTAGTTTTGAAAACTAGCCTTAAACTGGAAATGTTGATCATTTGCACCAAACCAACAGTATCCAAGCCCTCACAAGTTCGGCCTCAAATACTGAGGGCAATTATCCCTGGGTTAAGATCTTTAGAAAGAGAAAATTTAGATGTCAAAAGCCAAGGCTTGGTGATTAGGATTCATTGTAAAGGTCAAACGGTCAAACGAATTGTGCCCATGTAGCCCACTCTAGCCACGGCACAAGGCTTATGCGCCTCCGATTATGTACCCTACATATAAAACAATGAACGAAATCTTTGCTTCTCTCATACTTTATTACTACACATTTCACTTTGTCGATGCCTCACAACAAATTAGAGATCCTAAAGTCCACGGGCTACGCTCGAGGACTCTCATTCGATAAAAAAATAATCGGACAGCCCGAGCTAACCCTGGTGGCACCGAGCCTATTAGGGAGTGCTCGAATATGAAAGGCTATGGTCACCCTAAAATGGCTCGGAGACGTCCGAAGTCCGTACTCAAAAATGAAGGCCCTTATGTATAACCAAAACCTATTAAAGGGTTACCCTCGGCAAAAACATCATCGTATATGACTGAAACACTTAAGCATCTTAAAGGCCTTTGATTTATCGAAATTTTGAAGCCACGAGTAAATAAAATGATTCTTACGGATGCTCTAGATTACATTTGATTCTATGTTAAGGCGTTAGGGATGATATGCAAATATAATGACAAACAAATGCTGAAAAGTAAAAATGCAATGTTGCCAAAGGGAAAATTTTATATAGTATCTCAAAAAATATTTACAAAGGAACAGTAAAACGGCCTCAAAATAAATAAGAAAGAATAATGTACAAAAGGGAAACGAAAAAGAACTAAGCCATCTATGCCTAATCTTCATCGGAGCTTGACTCAGCACCGGAGCCTTCGGAGCCTTAGCAACCTACGGGCTCATAGAGTTCCCTTGCCTCGGCCTCGAGCCTTTTGGCTTCTTCGATCTCGGCCGACAAATCAAAACCTCGGGCGTGAATCTCCTCGAGGGTCTCCCTCCGGGATATCCGCTATACATACTTAGTCTTCATCTTTAAGCGGTCCTCGGCTATCTCCATATCAGCCTTATACTGGGCCAGCATTTCCTCGACTTCGAAGGAATCAATCAAAGTTGCCTCCAAATTGGACTTCAGCATAGTATATTCCTTGCCAAGGGCATCCGGTTCCGAGGCGGCTAAAGCCAGTTGTGCCCGGAGTTCATTATTTAGCCGTGACCACTTTCCAGCCTTGTGTTTTGCCACCGGGAGCTGGTCCTTGACCGATGCCAGCTCCTCTTTTGTGGACTCCTTTTCTGAAGCCATCAGGTCCATCCTGCCCTTTAGCGCCTCAGTCGTGGTCTTGACCTCATCTATCTCGGGCTGAATCTGGTCAATCAATTCTATCTTCTCTTGGACCTGTGAGGTTGCATCGTTAGTCATCATGAGTAGCTTCTCGTTATTAGCCTCAAAAAATCCCTACCTTCTCGACCAGATCGGCATGCTTCCGTTTCACGAATGAGGCCTCCTTCTATGCCTTTTCTATCTCGGCTCGGAGAATTGGGAGGTCCCTAGAGAGCCTCGTCTTGTTGTTCGCTGAGAGCCTTGTACATGTCCTTCCGGACCTATCCTTTGAGCTTGAACTTGAGCCGGTTGATTTCAATTCAGGATTGAAGGAAGCTTTCCTGGTGAAGCACCGAAGCCTGAAAAACAATAAGGTCGTTAGAAGATGCTAAAACTAAGCAAAATTCGCAAAGGATACAAGGAATAGACACCTTACCCAGTTCAGGCCTGTGGTGCCTTGTTAAAGAGGCTCGATGTGCCTACTTCATTTATCTTCGCCTGGTCCTCCTCAGTCACCAGGCAACGAAGATAGCTGGCCACATCCACTAGGACAGAGAGAGTCCGAGCGTCCGCCGGGATACAAAGAACAACCGTTCTTTTACGATCTGGATCCACACTCGGGGCAGGGAACTGTCTCACTAGTTTCGGGCTCGAGCTCGGCTCGCCCGCCCCCGATGGCACATCCTTTTTTGGGACCTCCAGGTGACCAAGCCCGGAATAGTCCTCCAACGCGCTCATATCCATACCGTCGAAGAACATGTTGAGGGAATCATTTGCGCCCCGTGCCGTCTTGTTTGATTTTTCTTTATCGACTTGAGCCTCTTCGAGCATGGACTCTATGTGGGGTGGCATTTTCGTGATGTCAATGACACCAACTACTTCCTTCGGGGCAGGAGTAGCTTTTTGGGAGGCCGCACCCTCCGATTCTCCTTCTTGTTCCCGAGCTAGAGGGGGATCGACCTCTCAAACACCTTCCAATTTCCTCCTGCTCTCCCTCGTCGATGGTCGACCCTTGAGCAATAAACTCAAGATCGTCGTCCTCAGGGTAATCCCTGAGCCAAAAGAGGGAATCAGGGTCCGGTACCCTATCTTGGGTGTTCTTTTTGTTGCTTTTCCGGACCCCAACAGCAACCCTCTTCTTCTTCATCTCGGCATCCGAGTAGCCAGAGGATTTCCTCTTTTTCTTCTTTTTCTCCTCCTTTACAGCAGCTCTGGGCTGTCCCGGAGCGGAGGGTTCAGCAAGCGATAACGGGCCTCGTCCTCATCCAATGAATGAAGCTCGGTAGTCTTGGGAAAACCTGTGAAAGGAAAATGACTTAGCAAATATAAAAGTTAAGTATGTAAATGTAATTATTCGAGAAAAAGACTCACCATGGGAACGGGCCTCCCACCTGCCCTTCGAGAGCTTGCGCCATTCGCACTCGAAGTAATAAATTTGTTTGGAAATCCCCTCGATCCACTCCTTGAAGCGGGGGACTGCATTGAGAACTTGGGCGACCGCTGCACAACGGTAGACGTATGCAATTAAAAAAAAGAACAAAAGGAAATAGCAAGCACCCTAGAAGGAGTAGACTTACGGCATGACTTCTACCTTTCAGGGAACGGTAGAAATTCAGGGGGAATGAGGCCTTCGGTTTTCACTCGAATGAATCTCCCCTGCCAACCTCAATCTCAATATTCATCGATGCTCAAGAAGGAGCTTTACTTGCTCGACGAACAAGCTTGATCAGCCCCCCTTGGAAGATTCAGGGACTGTAGAAACTAAGCAGGTGGTCGAGGGTGAACCGAGGTGCTTCGATGTTATTTATGAAGTGGTGGAGGAGGATTACGATGCTATAAAAGGAAGGATGAATTTGCCCAAGCGAGACCTCGTACCTTTTGCAGAAGCCGAGGATTATAGGGTCCACCGAGGCGAGCGTGAAAGGTAAGTGTAAACACTTAGATACCCCTCCACGTGAGTGTTGATGTCTTCATTGGGCCCGGGAATGACCACCTCCTTGCCTTTCCAGTTGCAATCCACCCGAACTGTGGGGAGTGTGTCCTCGGTAACGGAGCATGTGTACATCCATACTCCTTCACCGCGGTCCTGTTGACTGGAGGCCTTCTCGACTTTGAATTCATTTTCAATGGAGCAGCTCCCGGGAATGAAACTCTTCAACGGAGGCTCCGAGACCACCTCGGGAATGGACACCTCGACATCCATGGCCGAGTTGGAAGTTGAAGGGGTGGTTTGCTGAGGTACGGATTTGGAAGTTTTTGCCATCGAAATCTAGAAAATATGAAGGTTTGAGGAAAAATATGAAGGTTTGAAAATGAGAATGAAGGTTTGAAGATGGGGATGAAGGTATTAAGGTCTGGTTTGAAGATTTAAAGAAGAAGTATGAAGATTTGAAGATGACGATATGAAGATATAATAAGCAATCTATGAAGATTTGAATAGGTTAGAGTTAAGTAGAGAATTTGAGGGTAAATCAAAGAGCTCTGGAATCAGAGAGTGAAAAAGTTAAAAAGGGGTCGGAGCTTTTATAGAAGAAGGATAATCAATGCGTGACGATTTCGTATTCAAGGATAGTCAACCGGCGGCGAACACGTGTTCGAGGTCAGAACGACACGACTGGTGGAACATTTCGTTGATCCGTCAACTCGGTTGTAACGTACGAAGGAAGGAACCGGGGTTAACTTATCGCTTTCTCCACAAAACGAGGAGACTATCTGTGTACGGGTAAAATCGAGGGAAAAGGTTCCCCCAATATCCCAGTAAGAGAACGACGGGGAAGCACGGATCGACGTTATTATAATTGAGGTCAGGAACCCCTCATATCGAGACCCGAGAAGAATAAACGATGTATCTAAGATCAGACACGGTAAAGCGACGTACCTCGGACCAAGTATGGCTTCTGGACATCGGGAGACGTGGTGAATAGTTATGCATGACGGATAGGGGGGGCGTAATATTCGCCCTCAACCGGATATTATAGCGCAGATCCTGTTCAAAATCAATTGTAGATCAATAATTACTGAGAAAAGAAGATTTTTACCTTTTTTAGACTTGTACTAGGATTGAAATTCTCGTACTATATAAAAAGAAAGTTTTTCTTTAGTCTGACACATTGTAACACGCAATTCAATCCAGCAAAAGTTTATTTTTTTCTTCTAGCTACTATTCAAGGCATTACTCATTGGTTCTTCTCTTCACTCGCGACCGAACTTGTACCGAGGAGGCAATCGAGGACAAGTTCCACTGTTCAACCTAAGATGAGGCTTGGTCATTACATTGTGATTGGTTTAATCATTTATTTTGTCTTAATTCATCTATCTGTTATTCTTAATTATTCGTATTGAATTAAATCACGTATCTTTTAAACCGCGTACAAATTTAGTTGTTACTCATTTTTTGGGGTAAACACATTTGTCTCATTTTTATTTAATATTAAATTATTATATCCTGTTTGAGGTTGTTGTGTGATAGGGTTACCTAGTCGTAGAGACTAGATGTCATCACGATCCCTAAGGTAGGATTTTGGGGTCGCGACACAAGTAATTTTAACCTTGTCAATCAATAAACTAGTTAAATTAAGGGGAACTTTCAAAAATAACTATTGTTTGGAGGCTTATTGCTGGGCGTAGCTATAATTTAGCTAATTACATTCCGTAGCTACTAATTGCTAGTCATGGGATGTATGTCGCTGTATTCAATTTGGTTGTATACATTGTATTCAATTCGGGTGTAGTCGTTCTTATATATTTTACAATATATTCAATTTCACTATATTGAATTCAGTTGTATTCAAACAACAAAAGATCAAGAAATAAGGTGTATACCGCTCTATTCAATTTGGTTGTATACACTGTATTCAATTCGGCTATATTCCTTCTTAACCATTTTACATTGTATTTAATTTCACTATATTAAATTCGACTATATTCAAACAACAAAAAATGGTGATATTCTATTGTATTCAATTCACTATTCCTTCGTAGCTGCTTTTACATTGTATTTAATTTGGTTGTAGTCAAATAACCAAAATTCAAAAATACAGGGATCTGCCTCAAAAAATAACATTCGGAATACATAAATACAGGCGAAAGTACAAAAAAAATGTATTTGAATTGAAAATACATAATACACTCAAATTTGAGTGTATTTGTACAGAATACAATGTATTTGTATCCTTGTAAGTGACTCGATAGCAAAGTAAAGAAGAAAGTTCGCCGGAAATGACGTCTTCAGCCAAGCAAAACATTGTCTACATTGTATTTAAACTAAGAAATAAGATGAACAAAAATGTATTAAAACTAAGAAATAAGATGAACAAAAATCGGCCAGATCTAAGAATACACTATAACATTGTATCTACCAAAATTCGGTCGGACGAATAAAAATTCAATTGTAATGTGTATTTTGTTGTATTTAATTCAGTCACAAGAAATATAATACTCAAATCTGAGAATACACTCGATCTAAGAAATCCAGTCGATTGGCCATGGATTCCAGCCAAAGATGATGGCGACGGAGGAAGTAATGACGAGACCGGTCTAGATTGAGGAATTTGAGATACTAAATTGAGGAATTTTCATAGCGGGTGAGAGAATAGAGCGTACAAACGAGAAAAAAATAAATAAAATGGAGGTCGGACAGTAGTGTTCCGACGGGTTAGGCCGGCAGTGGTTCTCCGACGAGATTGTAACACCGCAAAGAGAGAGTGTGTGTGTGCATGTATGTGCTCAAGGGAGATGATGGAGGCATCTGAAGATGAAAGGAGGAAGAGAAGAAAAAGTTACTTTGGGGTTAGAAATTCCTTACAGAAGGTATTTGCTATAAAATTCAATATGTAGCTATGTATTATAATTAGTTTGAAGTGTATTTATTTATGATAAATATATTATATAATTTAGTTATACCATGTAAAATATCCTTAAATTAATTAGACAAATTAACCCGAAGACTCAACAAGTTTGTTAGCTGAAGCATAGCCTTAGAACATTTTCTCACTGAATTAATCTCTAAGCTTACCAACTAGTTTTCTTTAATTTATTAGTTTACTACTCTAGATTAGTTATAGTTAAATAATCACACTTTAGAAAATAGATTTAATTTAATGAGAGCAATCATAACTCACTCTTTATTACTTGTCTTGTCGATCGTGTATACTTGCGTGTGCATTTGGCCACAACACATAGAAACCCTCTGAATTTCTTCATATGTATTACAGGAATACAGTAAGTACATTACAGGTCCAGCCACTTGCTTCATCAATTCGAACATACACTCCTCAGGAAAAACGAAAGAAAGGAATAAAACCTCTGCACTGCATAAGCAGTAAAGAACTATGCTGACCAAAAGAGGGAATATGCATGATGTGCTTGTATCACGTCAAAAGCATGAAAGTCATGCTCATTTCAGCTTAGCTTTTGAAGAACTTTGAAGAGGTTTTGCAACAGGTCTTGCTGGGGCACCTCTTGTCACTTTTTTTATATCATACTTGACAGACAGGAAAGAACAAACCAAGGCTAGTAACATTGTTGGGTAGACATACACTGCCTTTGCAGGATCCACTTTTGTTGGCTTGTTAAGTATCCCTTCCTTAATAAGGCCCCAAACAACAAGTAGTGTGCCAAACATGCTCATCCTTCCAGGTTTTAAAACACCAATAAGAGCTCCAGCCACAGAGAAATAGCTTCCAGCAAGAACCTAATCAAACAAAAGAACATCATCGCACATGTGAAGAAAAGTCAGACAAGCTCTCATTATTCCTCCACCGTTACATGTGCAATTCATTACTTCTTTTTCTAAAAAATTCAGTGGCATGTGCAGTTCATTAGTTATAACATATATTAACTAAAAATATCTTAAATGGGATCATTTTCATGACCACTAAGGCATCATTATCTGGTCCTCTAGCTGATTATAATAAATGGAGGATAAAGGAGAAAGTATATGTTCTTAAGCGCACTTAATATACAGCTATTACTGCCTGAAGATTGCAGAAGCTACTAGCCAGTTTAGAGAAGCTTAATAAAACACAACCAAAATGAACCCAAAAAAAGAAAATAACAAAATGAACATGCCACTGCTTCCAAGGAAACTAGAATTCATACCCTGCACGCTGCGCGTAGAATATTAAATATAATTTTCACAAGACAATATTACTTAAAAAATATGATACACACAAAGAAGCATGTAAATGATATTATTTTATAAAGATGTAAATGCACTAGATATTCATACATTCAAGTCTATCCAAATTCTACTATTATTTTTTGAATTGCAATTTTATTATTTAAGTACCTGAAGATATTGAAAAAAATTTCAGGATAAAGTTTGCATTTAAAATATTTAAAAATATTTATCATCTTTTTGTTTTCTTCATGAAATAGTGGACAATATTATTTATATAAACCCGTCACCGATAAATGTTGGTGCAACAATATGAAAATAGATCCATAATAATATAATTAATAGTGTTGATAATTACAAAATTACATTAAACTTCTACATAACTTAGCAACAAAAATCATTAAAAAAAAATCAAAAAATTTACGTCTAATGTAATCAGAAATGCCGCATTTCACAACCATATTAGCTTAATTAACCACACTAAATTATTTTTTTATCTTATCCTAATATTGCCAATTGTCTTAAATGCCAAGTGATTTATTATTAGGCTGCCACTTGGCTTAATGTGGATACTTGAAAGAAAAAACAGCATAAATAATTATTGCGTAGGAGAACGTGGATAATAATCATCAATTATAGAGGCAGGTTAGAATTGTTGTTCCAAACCCACATTTGGGAAGACATCAGTTGTGGGGTTGAATTTTCGGGTCATTTATTTTTTTCTTCTTTTTTATCTTGTTTCTATGTAAAAACAAATATAAGTAAACAACAACAACTGATCCAGTATATTCCCAACAGGTAAGGTCTGGGAAGGGTACTTTGTACGCTGACCTTACCCCTACCTAATGAAGGTAGAGAGGCAAAAAAACAAATATTAAGTAAATAAATAAATTACAAATTGCAGCACAAGAAAACATGGGAGAAAATATTAATTTCTTTTAGCATTGAAAGATGTAATAAAGAAATCAAAAAAACTGCCAAACAAATGCGAAAGGAAGTATTAATTTTTCTTAAACGAGGGAGGAAGTATTAATTTCTTTTAAAATTGGCATGTTTAATTTTTTTTTATTTTAATTTTCTACCTTCTATTTTAAAATAATTTTGAAACTTTTGCTGGAGTTTTATACTAAAAATTTAAACTGACACTTGGCATAGAATTCATTGAAATAATATCAAATGTTTGTCTACTATTAAAAATTCTTTAATTCATGAATTAAGATTAAAAAAAATCATATAAACACTCAAGGTATCTACAAACAGTGACAAATTCATGAATTAAGAATGAGTCACGATATAGAGAAGTACCTCTAATATTCAGGTTTAGTGTCTCTCTCTTATATCTATGTCCATATTTATACACACACGTGTGTGGGGAGAACACAATCTTAAAGAGAAAAACAGATTTAACGCAATACCTCCAAGCGCTGTAGGTCAGTTACAGCTGATGCATTCTTCACATCAGCCAGGTTGTAGATGTTAAGCAGATTATCCCAGCTTGGAACAGTCCTGTTTGTAATTAAGCCGTTAGCAACTGCACCAGGATAGAGCATGGCCTTCACTAATGGTAGAGGAAAGATCTCACTGGAAATCAACTGGGAAGACGTGACCTGCATAGGTGTTGAGCACATACCAGATCTGCATGGCACCCTGAAGGAAGACAGATAGAGCCAAAGGAGTAAGCAATAAGGAGAATTCTTGTAAAACGTGTTTCTTTTACAATTACTAAACATGGTGAAAGCTGCTAAACACTCCAAACAACTTTTACAAAGGAGAAGAGAAGAAAATTTGTCACACTAATCTGTATGATTAGAGTAAAAACTTAAAGATGAAGACTGAATTTTATCATTCTTCATTCTGTATATTTTCAGAAAGCATGTTCATGAGTCTAATTAACCCATGCAACTACTCAGTTTGATCTCTGTGCTTCTGAGCAACATGTCAATCCTCTAACCCCTTCAAAAACGTGTCACCTCTCAACTTTCCCTAGGTGGATTATCTGCAAATTCATATAAGATTGCGTATCAATCAGCAAATTATTCACACGAAATGGAATATGATAACGAAGTGAGTATTGGTGGACCCTACTATTTCATGAAATTTACTATCTACTGTTATCATTATGATTCTTTGTGATCAACATGAATTAATTAATACCGAAGTTTGTGACTCCTATAACTTGAGAATAGCATTCCCACAGTGGCATATACAAGATCTGCACAAGCGATGTCGAAATTTATTGTCACAGTTCCAGTTGTACACAGGTTTGGGCCTAGGTCAGTGCAGTTCTAAGGCTTTAATTCCTACCTCAAAGATGTCTACTTTACATTATTTTCAAGCAGTGACGGTCTATTGCATTATTGTTTTTTGGAAAAATATTATTTGCACACATGCAAAAAAAAATTTTGCAAAACAGGTGTCCCCACCACTGCACCCCCATATAATAAGTCTCGTTTCATATATTAGAGTTGAACTATTTTGGTAACAACGCCAACAAGCCCATGACAGTAAGGTCAAGCATGCATGAGAAGCATTGTCCGAAAGAAGAAGGAAAAAGAGGAAACTTCTTATTGGCATGGTTTACTAATGATGCACAAGAGCGACTTCTTATAGCACCCCAGGATGTGGCCTAGCGAATAATAAAGTGGAATGAAAAAATTGGGAGACCAAAGTTGAAATCCCAACAGAGGCAAAACAACTAGTTGATTTCTTCCCATCTATCTAAGCATTGATCGGGTGAGTTAGTCGCTACATGTGCTAGTGAGATAGAATAGTCGAGGTGCACACAAGCTTGCCTGGAATCAGAAAAAGAAAAAATAAGAGGGACTTCTTATATTGGAGTTTAAGGCTATTTATTATATGGTAAATTATTCTCAATGTCTAACGATGTAGTAATTATCTTAGTATTAGATATAGAATATTCTTCAATGTCCTATATAAATAGTCTCTCCTATTCTTCTACTGTGGTTCAATTAAACGATATAGTAATTCTCGCCTGTCAATACATACATGTTACTTCCAACTAAAACTATTTCAAAATAAAGTGCTACTTTTTCTTGTTATTCATAAAATGGTACTATTATTTATCCCTGTCAAACAAAGTAGAGGAAGAGAACCGTAAGAGAGAAGGAAAATGAGCAAAAGGATTGACAAAAATAGACACTTTTTATCATATAAGTAATAGCTTTTCTTTTACCAAAATTCAAAATGTGCCTTCAAACTCAAGGTGGTGAAACAACTTGAGTCAACAAATCTCAACTGGGAAATCAAGTTGTGCGTACCGAAAAAGGTCACTATTCGATTACGTGACATTGCGTGAATAAAACAGTGACATATCATTGACCGACAGCTAGGCGCTGATATGGTGCCCGGGGTACATTGACGTGTCCTTGAATGGAAACATAGCATTGACGTTGCACTGACTAAATGACACGTTGAGGACAGTGACATGATGCTATTAAGGCACTAAATGTAAAGGGACGTGTTGGTAGATGAAGTGATGCTGAGTCCAGAGAAGAGCGAGAGATGTATCACTGGACAACAACTTAGTGTTGACTGAAAGATAACGAGTTGCTGAATGGTGATGTGATGTTAATGAGCTGCTAGTAGAGTAGTAGAGCAGTGACGTGTCTTTGGACAATAACTTTGTTCAGGAAAGATGATTGGAGAAGTATGTTGTGCTCGATGGCAAAATGGCACATATGGTAGGGCAGTCATGTGGCGTTGACTGGAAACTGTTAATAAGTGGTGCTTATTGGAGTTTACATGTTACCAGACGACAACGGTTACATGTCAACGAATGACACTAACTGGACGATGTTAATGTCAATTGACTGGCTCTAAGTTATTGGTAATGTGTCAGCTGACTGGAGGATGACGTGTTAGCATGCTAAAGAATAATGTGTCAGTTAATTGGCATATGGTACATGTTGTCTAAACAATGACCACAAAGTGACCTCAAACAGCCAAAAAGTCGGAATAGGCCCAAAGAATAGTCAAAAGAGAAAGAAAAAGCAGTACCGTTGGAGCAATCACTGGAAAAAGGCAGTCACCAGAAAGGAGTCGTGGTGGTGTTGGCGCAGTCATAGAAAATAGAGTGTACTATTAGAGTTATGGCAAGAAAAAAAACTTTTGACTGGATAGACAGCATAAGCCGCTCGCCATTAGGCAAAAGCTACTTAAGTCCCTACTAAGATTGTAAAGATTCTAATAACATTTGAAAAAAGGAGGCTTAGAAAGGAATCTTCTTATGGACGTTGTTGAATGATGTACAAAAGGGGCTCCTCTTGTATAAGAAACTTCTACCACATATAATGTGGTAAGTAATTGATCTCTATGACTCTACACATAACAAGGTATGTTATTATCCCATAATTTCAAGTATAAGATATTCTCAGCTTTCAAATGCAACAATATGGAATATTCTCCATTATTCCACCAAAGTTCAAGAATCTAAACTTATTGTGAATGCAGATGTATTCTATTCTATAACTACATTGATTTTTTCTTGATTTTTAACATTTTACACAAATATAGTTAGGCGCAAATAACGAAAAAGATTAACTAATAGAGGATATGAGCTCGTACACATTTAAGGAGTCAAAAACCTGATTAAATCCAATCCAGATAAAATGATCGAATCCAATTGGCCACTAGTCTAAGGATCAATGCTTCTTTCCTTTCGACTATTCTGATAGAGGCGAATGAATAAAGTGGACAAAACAAACTCGCATCTCTCATCAAATAAAAACTGGTAAAGAATCATATCAACAACTTTCCAACCAGACTCGGTCCTACAAAAGCCATGAAGGTCATTAGTTTCTTTTACTGTAGTTGCTCATCGAGCTCATAAATAAGCAAGTCGAATTTTTGAAACTTACATAAGGTTGCTTCAATTTTGTCCAAGACCTATTACTGACGGGAACCAAACTCTTTTTTTTTTTTTTTTTAAACAAGGTAAAGTTTAAGCGGGAACCAAACTCAAAATAGTCTCTAATTGAGCATTGCCACTTTCTATGATCCAAATAGACCTCTACTCGAGCACAAGAATGCAGAGCTTAAACCTTCTATGGGTTACCAATTCACTTCCTCATCTTAGGTTTAAGCAAAACATGGTTCAGCGATACCACTCACACGAGGAAATTCAGATGACAATAGTATCTCACAATTAAGAAGGTTAAACCTTGTCATTGAAACTTCTAGCCTAAACGACCCAAAAACAAGTTGATGAGATTAGCCAGTTCATGCACCTTTTAAGCTTTGACATCTCCCGGTGGTGTCACAGTATCACTCGTTATCAAAAAAGAATGAGGAAAAAGGTCTCATTCTTTGTCCTTATCAAAAAAGGTCTCACTCTTTGCCATACATGAGGCAAATGATGCTCTTTCATATATTTAATCATTTTGCTTTGTCCAAATGTACTAAAATTCTAGATAGTTTTCCCAGAAAACATAATGGTAAAAAAATCTTCCACATCTAAAAAAAGACAAAATAATTAACTAAGTGGAGGAAACGGATACTAGAACTGAATCACCCTAACTTGAAAATCATGTAAGCTCTTTCAAGCTAACCATAGCATTCGTAGTGCAAGACTAGAAATGAAAGCCTCGGAGAAATTGTGCTAGCTAAGATGAAAGGAAAAAGTTTTGCCTCTTCTTTTTCTTTTTTCTTTTTTCTTTTTTCTTTTTCTTCCGGGGATTGGGTAGGGAGGAAGAGATAGGTAAGATGAGAGGCAAAGATGTGAGAGTGAACAAGCCCCATAGAAATTATAGAACTGCAAAATCCTCGATACACATATATATACACACACACACACACATGAAGCCCGTTAGCGAAATGTCGTTCGCATTTTTTATCCTTTCAAAATAGATTTCACATTGGACAGATTGTCATTTAATTATTTCTCTAAAATTTAAGGCTTTTCCCTTCAAAAATACAATTTAGGGATTTGAAAAGAACTAAAAATCTTCTTACCAAATCATTCCTTATTTGAACTAGGTAAGAAGTCCTAAACCTTTCCTAAATTTTCTGAATATTACAATATCAATTTATGGTGACTTTGTAGTACACGTTAGGATTGTAGTGATAATATTGCTTGTTTTCTCCAGATGTAGAGGTTAGGTTTATCTATTTATTTTTTATTTCATATAGAGTTAATTCATCATTTTATTTGAACTAGGTAAGAAGTCCTAAACCCTAAATTTTCTGAATGTTACTATATCAATTTATGGTGACTTTGTAGTACACGTTAGGATTGTAGTGATAATATTGCTTGTTTTCTCCAGATGTAGAGGTTAGGTTTATCTATTTATTTTTTATTTCATATAGAGTTAATTAATCATTTTAGACTAAACTAGATTCCTTATTTGAACTAGGTAAGAAGTCCTAAACCTTTCCTAAATTTTCTGAATGTTACTATATCAATTTATGGTGACTTTGTAGTACACGTTAGAATTGTAGTGATACTATTGCTTGTTTTCTCCAGATGTAGAGGTTAGGTTTATCTATTTATTTTTTATTTCATATAGAGTTAATTAATCATTTTAGACTAAACTAGATTAGTACAAATTAATTAGCGGTAAATATCTATACAATTAAAAATAAATATATCAATTTAAATATACATTCCATAATGGATATAATGATAATTGCCATAAAAATTTTATAATCTGGAATGAGCTAATATCTTGAGGTTTGAGTTCAACTAAGAATTTGCCACATTACTGTCCTAGATTTTATGAAATTTCTTAAATTCCCTGGCCTTCTAAAGTTAATGCATGAACAGGTCAACAGCATAAAAATTTCTACAATAAGCAAGATGCTTGCAGTATGTGTGATGTGGTGGAAATATACAATCAGAGTCTGGATTATTATCAGAATTGTCATGCATATCATGAATGAATAAGATGACAAGCAGTACCCTCCATAGTGGTCCTTAATGCACGACTTGGAAATTTAGCAACTCAAATGAAGTATGAGTTGAACAGGTAATTAACATCAAACATCAAACTGCAAAAGATTTCCTGAGAATTCAACCCGCTAAAGTGCTACTGTCTGAAGACTAGATCTGGAGTATTTTAAGACATTCCACTTTCATTTCTGTCCTCTGCCCCTCAACAGATTAACTTACAGTCTCTTGCCAATTAAGATAGTCTCTCTACCAAAGTTATGGAGTTACATCAAAAGATTCTACCAACTGAATTCTAACAGCGTAGTTAATGGAAATGACAATAAGAGCAATCAACTACAAATAAATGCATAAAACACTTATTAAATCCAGATACTTTTGTTATAATTGAAATTCAAAAATCTTAACTTTGTTAGGAATCCCCATAAATTTGGAGAAATAAACAATAACTAACCTAGACCAAAATAATGTCTTTGAAGCTCAATTTATTTCCCATAAGCAAATTAGTGGTTAATGTACATTATAAGCTATGGGCTCGGCCGAACCCAGTATCTTCGACTCAGACCCTGTATAAGTGTTAAGAATTCTACTAAATATATACAAATATTAAATTTCATACCCATTAACTCAAGTGGTCAATGGGTTCAGTAGCACCCATATTCATATCCTGGATTCGCCTAAACAAATAAATCATGACTTACCATAATAAATGTACAAAATCAAGATCTAGACTACTTTATTAGTCCAAATTCAATAACATTAATGCAAGATAATTAGGAAACACTTAGTCACTGGAAACACTCACAAGTCAACATTACAAAATTAGCATCAACTATAACTACTACGAATCAACGACCACTTATGACAACAACAAAAAATAGGGAAAGAAGAAGCTTCATTTAATTCAACGAACCCAGATCTAACATAGACACGAACTTTAGTTGCGACTCGCCAGTACATAAATCGATGTACAGTATCTTATTGCATTGGAATCACAATATATGGCATATGTAAGTATCAAGGAAAATAGGCTATTATTTTAATGTAATTGCAGAAATACCTGAACAAAGGGACCTGAAGGAAGATGAGGACAAAATAAATTCTAGAAGCGTATTTGGAGAGGTTGCTCCATTTTCCTTTTGATGATGTTGAAACTGATGCAGCGTTCGCCATTCCCAATTCGCAGAAGAAGTAAAGTCTATGGAAGGAGACAATGAAGAGTGGAGGGCTTTTTGGGACTGCTAGCAAATATAATTTGGTAAGCGGAGGAAATTGTCCCGGGATTAAAATCCCTGGACTATTTTATTTTGGCTGGGAGTTGGGGATAAAATAATAGCAAGTTTGACGGGATAAGGGACATAAGGAGGGATATTCAATATTAAGTTTGGGATTAAATTTATATAATGTCAACTAAATATGGTATAAATTTATCTCATTAATCAAATATGATATAAATTTAATCTCTTACCTTATTCCATCTTTTCTCGCGTACCAAACGACCCCTAAATCATACAAATTTTGTCTAACTATTACCTGGCTCATAGCTAATTAGCCCTTTTTTCAACAAAACTAATTTCTTTTTATTTTCTCCTCTTTTTCTTTATATTTCACCTTTCTTCATTTTTTATCGTTCTTCTCCATTTTTTCACCTTTCTTCTTTGTTTGTTCATTTGAATCCATCTCAAATTCTCTCTCTTGTTATTTCTCAATTATCTATCTTTCTCGTTTTATTTGAAAGAAGGAACACGCATTCAAGTATTTGTCGAGCATGAGGTTTAATATCTTTTATGGTTGTGGGCAGCCTGCATCTATGAGAACATCAATGACAAATGCTAATCCAGGAAGATGTTTTATTGGATGCAAACACTATGGATGCTATGCGCGGGGTCTGGGGAAGGATCGGACCACAAGGGTTATTGGATGCAAACACTATGGAAGGATCGGACCACAAGGGTCTATCGTACGTAGCCTTATCTTGCATTTCTGCCAGAGGCTGTTTCCACGGCTTGAACCCGTGACCTCCTGGTCATATGGCAGTAACTTTACCAGTTACGCCAAGGCTCCTCTTCTCTTGGCTACAGAAGGATAAAATATAATTTGAGGCTGAATTGAAGAAAAGGAAAAAATTGACGATGTTGCTTGTTATTAGTTCATGTTTCAATGTATATTTTTGGCAAATGCAGGAGGTGTCGTGTAATCATGAATCTTTTTTTTGGTTAGGTAGAATTACTCCATAAAGTTTTGAAATTTTGTTTGTGGTATCTAGAATTAGAGGGGGCTGATTTTTCTTTGGTTTCTGTTTTTGTATCCATTTCTTTTATGTGATTTGAAGAATTTGGTTTCATGTTGATTACGAGTAAATGCTTTCATTATGATTTTCAGTTGCACAATCACAATTAAAGCTAGAAAGAACACATTGAGTTAGAGCTCAAATGCCTAAAATTAATCAGTTTTACCTCAGAACTTGCATCCCAAAAGCATAAAAATAACACAAGTTTAATAGTTTACATCATAACTTGCACCCCAAAAATATTGTTCAAACCATAATCAAAGTACCATTTTACATCAGTTCGCAACCAGAATAGAGTAGTGTCGAAGCTCAAACACATCCAGTTTTTTCACTAGCTTTTGGTGAATTTGACCTTAAATATTGCAGTAATGCACTTTTGTGTTGAAGTTGTCTAGTTGTGATTGCTTGCTTTCTCTTCCATTTCAGGCCTTTGCTTGGTTTATAACCAAGATCACTAGTTATCATAGTTGAACTTTCCACTGCTTCAGTGTTGATTATCCTAGTAATAGACCTCTCTTGCTGAAAATCAAGTGAAAAATGAGATATCAAACAACTAAGTTAAACCTTCAACCTCAAACTAGCGCACCAAACTGCTCCTTACTTCAGCATATGTAAAGCCATTTTTGCTGAGAAACACTCCATGTCCCAGTACTCTTGGCCTCTTAAATAAAGTAAGAGCATCTCTGCTGCTTGTCTGAGACTGCTGAAACTTGAGATTTTTGGACATATGAGGTTTGTGAGCTCTACACCATCTTGTCATTGCCTCTTCCTCTACCATCCTTGCTTTTAGCATTCTTCTTACTAGTAGATGCTTGTGAGTCAGCCTTTGATCTCTTCGTAGAGGTTGATGTTTGTGAGTGAACTGCTCCCTTTTGCAGAAAAAAGAAATATTTACATTGTTAAAGTAGTGTCAATATATTATGTAAAAAACAAAAATAAAAATAAAGTAGCGTGAAGTGCACAAAGGTAACATTGATTATAACATGTGATTTATTAGTTCATAAGAGCAAAACAGTGTACAAAACCACAAAACATCAAACTCATCTACTTCTCATTATCAGTAAGTAACTTAATTATACTTCTGCCCTACTGAAGCAAACCAAGAAATTTACTTACCAAGATCTTATACGAGTTACTCCATTAATAATTTACGGTAAAGTTGTCAATCTAAAAATAAAATTTGAAGAAACCCCCTTTAACTCCTCTTCACTTTAGGTACAAAAACAAAGAATTGAGTGGTCACACAATTGCATAAAGGAAACTGGAACAGCACAAGACACTAGTCTACCATAGTAACTTCAGTAACCTAAAATGAGTTGTTCATTTATTACATAATTATTGCTAAATACCATTATTCATGTGAAGTGGATAATATACTATGTAAAAAAAAAATAGAAATAAAGTGGTGTGAAGTGGACAGAAAGTACCTATAAAGTACTTTGAGGTTTGTTTGGACATCTTCTTCTATTATGAGATGTTGATTTACGAATTGAGCAACTCATTGATATCTCCCTCTTTGTAATTCCATTACTTTTTATCTTTCCAACTTCTTTATTTGGGGGGAGGCCTTGCAGGCATTATTCTAACACGAGGTGGTTCAACCTTTTCATTTGTTGATTCACGCCACATCTCCATACATGGTATTGGTTATATAAAAGGAGAATAAGCTTTTAGGTAGGTCTCTTTCTTGTACCATTTGTCATTCACAAATGAAATCAAGTAGATTAAATTTGTTGTGGTGAATTGCTGCTACATCATGTGCACAAGGTATCCCTTTCAGTTGCCAAGCTCTGCAACTAAATTCTCCCTTAGTCAACTTGACAATGTGTTTAACCCCTGTAGCTCCCTAACTTCATACCCAACATCACCATTCTAGTGTATTATGCACCTCATTGATCTCTCTATATTTGTAACCAATACCATCATTTCCACTGGGGATATGCCTTCATTCCAAGTATCTGCAAATGCCCTTGCTCTAGTGAACTTGTTCATTACCTTTGTCCTAATTTCTTCAAGCATGGTAATGATTGTCTTGTGCCTAGGACCCAAAACCCAAGCATTGAAGCTTTCAGCCATATTATTATCCACACTGTCACACTTGAAAGAAGTTGTAAACAGTGATTTGTTCCATTTCTCAAGATTATAACTTACTAGGTCTTCAAATATCTTGTGTCCTAGCTTACTTAAATTATCCAAGTTTGCTTTAAGTTCAGCTTCATAGGTTGATCTTGCACAGCTCCAAAATCCATTTCTCTCTGAATATCCTTCCATTTCTATGTATCAGTTAGCTAGAATATGTCTTAGACACATTCTACGCTCACATTCAGGAAAATAATCTTGAACTACTGAATAGAAACTCTGCAAAATAATAGACTAAACAAATAATAGAGAGACTATTTTTTTTTTTTAAACAAAGAGAATGTAAAGCTTATAACTAGTTAGCTAGTGCCTTTTGCATATCACTAATGATTGTCAGTTCTGCTCCTTCATCATTGATCTCCAAATTAGATTTCAATATCCTTACAAACCAACTCCATGTCTCTTTATTTTCAATCCGAACCACAACTCCCCCATACGTAATCGCGGTCACCCACCTTGCAGTCAAGGAGAACACTTTTTCCCCTGAACGCAACTACCCTTCGCGATCATAGTAGAACACATTGCTATCGCGATTCACTGTAACACACCAGCTAGACAGCTCCTACAATAAGTGTAAAATGGCCGAAAATTACCCCGAAACTCACTCGGGCCCCCGAGACTCTGTCCAATCATCCTAACTAGTCTATATAGTTAATGCGAACTTGCTCGAGGGCACACAACATCAAATATAACATCAAAATCAAGAATCAACCTTCAAAGCAAAATTTCAAAGTTATAAAGTTCACTTTTTCAACTTTCTACCATAAGCGCCGAAACGACCTCGGGTCACCCAAGACCCAAACTAAACATATGTACAAGTCTAAAATCATCATACGAACCTATCAAAATCGTAAAAATATCGATACGAGGTCGTTTACCAAGGTTATTGACCACTCCAACAACAATTTGGCTCTAGAATTAGAATTTCTCTTCCAAAACACGTTTAAACTTTCTGAAAAATGAAATAAACTATGCATACAAGTCATAACTCATGAAACAAAGCTATTCATGGTCTCAAATCACAAAACGGAGCTCTAGAACTCAAAACGATCTATCGGATCGTTACATTCTCCACCTCTAAAAAAATATTTTTCTTCAAACAGACATAGAAAAATACCTGAGCTGGCCAAGAGGTGCGGATATCTACTCCTCATATCGGACTCGGACTTCCAAGTAGCTTTCTCAGTCGGTTGCCCTTTCCAAAGCACATTAATGGAAGAAATTTCTTTATATCTCAAATTTCAAACACGCCTGTCTAAAATAGCTACTGATTCTTTCTCATAAGTCAAATTCTCATCAAGCTGCACCATGCTGAAGTCCAATACATGCGACCTATCCTCATGATACTTCTGAAGCATCAAAATGTGAAATACCAAATGTATCCCTGCTAGGCTGGGAGGCAATACAAGCCTATAAGAAACATCACCAACCCTCTCTAACACCTCAAGCAGACTAATGAACCTAGGGCTCAACTTGCCCTTCTTCCCAAATTTCATCACGCCCTTCATAGGCAAAACTTTCAGCAACACCTTCTTACCCTTCATAAAAACCACATCAAGACCTTCTTGTCCGCATAACACTTATGTCTGCTTTACACTGCCCGAAGGCAATCCTGAATCAATCTTACCTTATCCAAGGCATATCGAACCAAATATGTACCTACCAACCTCGCCTTACTAGGCTCAAGCCAACCAATCAGAGAACGACACCGCCTACCGTATAAAGCCTCATACGGGCCCATCTAAATGTTGGATTGGTAGTTGTTGTTGTATGCAAATCCGCCAATGGCAAGAATTGGTCCCAATGGCCACCAAAATTAATCACAGAAGCTCGTAACATGTACTTAAGGATCTGAATAGTCTGCTCAGACTGGCCACCGATCTGCGGATGAAAATATATGTTAAGCTCCACCTGTGTACCCAACTCGCGCTAAACTGCTCTCCAGAAGTGAGATGTAAAATACGTACCGCGGTCCGAAATGATGGAAATGGGCACACCATGCAATCGAACAATCTCCGAATGTAGCTATGAGCCAACTTCTCTAAAGTGTAGATAGTCAACACATGAATGAAGTATGCGAACTTGGTCAATCTATCAACAATCACCCAAATGGCATCGAACTTCCACAAAGTCCGTGGCAACCCTACCACAAAGTCCATATTAATACGCTCTCACTTCCACTCCGGAATATCTATTTGCTGAAGCAAATCGCCCAATCTCTGGTGCTCATCCAAGATCTAAATGGTGCTGTAGCATATCCTCCAAGATCTAAATGGTGCGCTCGGATTGGTTGTCCGTGTGGGGGTGAAATGATGTACTCAACTCAACCCGTGTGCCTACTCACGCTGCTCAGCTCTCCAAAAATGCGATGTGAACTGCGTGCCTCGATCAGAGATAATGGACACTGGCACACCATGGAGATGAACAACCTCGTGGATATAGATCTGAGCTAGCTGCTCCAAAGAATAGGTAGTCACTACCGGAATGAAATGTGCCACTTGGTTAGCCTATCCACAATAACCCACACCGCGTCGAATTTCTTCAAAGTCTGTGGTAGCCCAACAATGAATCCATGGTAATACGCTCCCACTTCCAGTTGGGAATCTCAAGACTCTAAAGCAAACAACCCGACCTCTGATTCTTGTACTTCACCTGTTGACAGTTCAAGCACCGAGACACATACTCCACTATATCTTTCTTCATTCTTATCCACCAATAGTGTTGCCTCAAATGCTGATAAATCTTAGCAGCACCCGGATGAATTGAATACTGCGAACTGTGGGCCTCCTCAAGGATCAACTCATGCAACCCATCCACATTGGGTACACATATCCGGCTCTGCATCCGCAACACCCCATCATCTCCAATAGAAACCTCTTTGGCATCGCTGTACTGCACCTAGTCTTAAGGACAAGCAAATGGGCTGTCATACTGACGCTCTCTGATGCTCTCAAATAGACAAGACCGAGAAACCACACAAGCAAGAATCCGGCTGGGCTCCGAAACATCCAATCTCACGAACTTGTTGGCCAAGGCCTGAACATCCATGGCTAGTGGCCTCTCTGTTGCTGGTAAATATGCCAAATTTCCCATACTCTTGGTCGTTCTACTCAAGGCATCAGCCACCATATTGGCCTTCCCAAGATGATACAGAATAGTTATATCATAGTCTTTCAGCAACTCCAACCATCTATGATGCTGCAAATTGAGGTCTTTCTGCTTGAACAGATGTTGGAGACTCTGGTGGTCGGTATAGACCTCACATGGGACACCGTACAGATAGTGCCTTCATACCATTAATGCATGAAAAATAGCTGCCAACTCTAAGTCGTGAACTGGGTAATTCTTCTCATGAACCTTCAACTGCCGATAAATGTCGGCAATCACCCTGCCGTCTTACATCAACACCGTGCCAAGACTAATACGCGACGCATCATAATACACAGTGTAAGACCCTGAACCTGTAGGCAACACCAACACTAGGGCTATAGTCAATGCAGTCTTGAGCTTTTGAAAGCTTGTCTCACACTCCTCGGACCATTTGAAAGGAGTACCCTTCTGGGTCAATATAGTCAAAGGTGCAATAATGGATGAGAAACAAACAACGATAATATCCGGCTAAACCAAGCAAACTCCGAATCTCAGTAGCTGAAGACGGTCTAGGCAAACTCTGAACTGCATCAATCTTCTTCGTATCCACCTTGATCCCCTCACTAGACACCATATGACCCAAAAATGCCACAGAATCAAGCTAGAATTCACACTTGGAGAATTTTGCATATAACTTCTTCTCTCTCAAGGTCTGGAGCACGATCCTCAAATGTTGCTCATGATCCGCCCGATTGCAAGAATATACCAAGATGTCGTCAATAAACACAATGATGAAAGAATCAAAATATGGCTGGAATACGCTGTTCATCAGGTGCATAAATGCTGCTGGGGCGTTGGTCAGCCCAAATGACATCACTAGAAACTCGTCGTGACCATACCGAGTCCTCAAAGAAGTATTCGGGATATCCGAATCCCGAATCATAAACTGATGATACCCTAACCACAAATCAATCTTCGAGAACACTCTAGTACCCTGAAGCTGATCAAACAAGTCATTAATGCGTGGTAATGGGTACTTATTCTTTACTGTAACCTTGTTCAACTGTCTATAATCAATACACATCTACATAGTACTATCCTTCTTCTTCACAAACAGAACCAGAGCATCCCAAGGTGAAACACTAGGCCGGATGAAACCCTTATCAAGTAACTCCTATAGTTGTTCCTTTAACTCCTTCAACTACACTAATGCCATACCGTATGGTGGAATAGAAATGGGTTGAGTGCCCGACACTAAGTCAATACCAAAATCGATATCTCTATTGGGCAGCATCACCAGAAAGTCTGTTGGAAACACATCTGGGAAATCCCTCACTACCAGAACTAACTCAATGGTAGGGGTATCAGCACTGACATCTCTCACAAAGGATAGATATGCTTCACACCCCTTCTCAACCATCCGATGTTCCTTAATAAAGGACACAACTCTGCTAGGAATATAATCCAATGTACCCCTCCACTCTAATAGTGGCAAACCTGGCTTAGCCAGTGTCACGGTCTTGGCGTGACAATCCAAAATAGCGTGATAGGGCGAAAACCAATCCATGCCCAAGATCATGTCAAAGTCTACCATACTGAGGAGCAATAGATCAACTCTGGTCTCATAACCACCAATAATGACTAAACACGACCAATAAACGCGGTCCACAATGATAGAATCTCCCACAGGCGTGGACACATATACATGAGAATGCAAAGAATCACGAGATATATCCAAATACAGAGCAAAGTAAGATGAAACATGTTAATTAGTGGATCTCGGATCAAATAAGACTGATGCATCCCTATGACAGACCAGAACCATACCGGTGATGACAACATCCGATGCAACTGCCTCCGTCCTACCAGAAAAAGCATAGAAATGAGTATGGCCTCCCCTTTATCACCTTCCACTCTTGCCTTGCCGCTATTTTTTGTGAGTGAATAGCTATTAGCGCCGTTCTTTGTGGATTTAGTGCTTTACCGCTTGACTTGCCTATCAACTGTTAACCCTTTGTGCGAAGCATTTTCTTGCTTTCCCAACCTGTTGTTTCTAAAGACCGCCCTCTCTCGGCTGGATCTTGGTCTAGCCTAATACGAGGATCCCGTATACAGAAATCGAGTATGCCTATTCAACATAAACTAAGGCACTGGGTAGATCGTAGATTGCCGGGTATGAATTCGATTCTAAGTCGGAGAACGCCCATGAATAGGTTCTTATTAAAAAATTTGCAATTTTGAATGTAGCCCTAGACAGATCATTGCTCTAAGGCGACTTCTACCTCACTGACCTCCGCCCTAGCTGGTGGTCCAGGTGGAGCGGCAACTGGAGCAACAACCATGGCCTGTGAACTTTGGGGACCATGGACAATCCGTAGAGTCTGTGCAGTCTATGGAGGTGCACCCCTCTTGAGTCTAAGGCAGTCTCTCACCACATGTATGGTATCATCATACTAAAAACAAGTGCTCGGTAGGCGTGGTTGCTAAAATGGATCCTGGCCTGGTTGGCTAGACTACCCGCCGAAGGCACCCCGTACAGGAGGTGCACTGGACAGTGGCTGAGCAAATTAGGCAACCTGAGACCTTGGAATAGCCGGAGAACCACTAGTAGCTGGAAGTGCTTAATGAACTGGGCGGATCACATAACTTCTGCCATGATGGGCTGCAACTAGAGCGCAGGCACCACTATATCCTCCCCAATCTCGAGGCTTTTTGGCCTCCCTGTCCTCTCTCTCACTCGGCCCTGCATACCCTCCATTCTCCGCACAATCTCTACCACCTACTAAAACGAAGTACCCGTCTCCAACTCCCGATCCATGCTGAACCTAAGGCCAAAACTGAGCCCTTCGATGAATTTGCGGACTCGCTCTTTGACTGTAGAAACCATGGCAGGTGCATGCCGGGACATCTCACTGAATGTGATAGCATACTCTGAAACTGACATAGTCCCCTAACACAGCTGCTCAAACTCTGTGCGCCATGCATCCCAAAGGATCTAGGGAACAAAATCTCTCAAGAACATCTCTGAAAACTGAGCCCAAGTGAGTGAGCCTGTATTAGCTGGCCTACCCTCCTTGTAAGCCTGCCAATACGCTGCTCCTGACAAGTAAAATTGTAGTAAAAGCAACTTCGTTTTCCTCTATAATACCCATGGTGCGGAGGATACAATGGCACTTCTCAAGAAAATCATGTGCATCCTTGGTAGTTGTGCCGCTGAAAAAGTAGGAGGATCATACTTCTTGAACCTCTCAAGTCTCCTCTGCTCCTCCTCAGATGGCTTGACCTAAGGCTAAACTCGTATAACGAGATGTGCTGGCATGACACCCGGGACCTGATCAATGTGGACCCGTTGATCTAGGGTATGGTCCACGGGAGTTTGAGCTCCTCCCCAAGCCTGGGATGTAGCTGGTGCAAGGGGAATCAATCCCGCCCAAGCTAGAGTGACGAACATCCTCAAAGGCTATGCTACGGTCTCCTAAAGTCCAGGGGCTACAACAGGCGTCTCGGGTGCCTGTCCCCTAATTAGAGCTACTGGTGGCTTCTTAGTTGCTGCTCAGACAGGTGCTTTGGCTGCAGCATGTGCCCCTCCTCAGCCTCTGCCTTGGCCTCGCATAGCTCTAGTACGGGGCACGGGTGTTTGACCATCGGATCCAGTAGTGTATGTCCTCACCATCTATGAGAGAATAGAAAGACAAAGACTCAGATTTTCAAATCAACAATTTCGTACAATAAAGAACCAAGAAGTGGAGTTTCCTAATAGTTTTGTAACCTCTTGGAGATTAGTACAGACGTCTCCGTACCGATCCGCAAGACTCTACTAAATTTGCTTATGACTCGTAACACCTATAAACCTAGAGCTCTGATACCAACTTGTCATGACCCCGATTTCCCACCTTAGGATGTCGTGATGGCACCTAGTCTCTAAGACTACTTAAGCGTAACATTCACTGACATCTTAACAGAAATAACAGAAACTAGGATAATAGAATAGACCGATAAAGCTCATAATAACTCCAAAAATGGAACATAAAAAACAAATCCCCAAAATCGGTGGAACTGAATCATAAGCTCTGCATAAAGGTATGAAAATCTCTAATACAACACTGTCTGATAATAGGAATAACAATAATAAGGAAATAGCAGAAGGTGACTCTGAAGCCTGCGAGCGTCGAACAGGTATACCTTGAAGTCTCTAAAAACAACCGTACGATCACTGGTGTCCAACAAAGAGCATATGTATCTGGATCTACAAAAAAAATGTGCAGAAGCATAGTATGAGTACACTACAACGGTACCCAGTAAGTATCAAGCCTAACCTCGGTAGAGTAGTGACGAGGCCAGGTCAAGACACCTACTAGAATAAGAAAACTGAACAGAGTATGGCATTGTCCAATAATGGAAAACGAGGAAGTAAATGACAGATAAGCATTTCAATAATGTAAGCTAACAATGGAAATATAAACGGTAAATGAAACAAGTAGTGAACACATGATGAAGCAACAAGTAGTCAAATACGGATAATCACAAGTAAGACAAAAGAGAAAACAACAAGAAATGCTCAACCAACAAGCCTTTTTAACATAGGATGTAGAACAAGAATCACACCCGAGGTACCACACCTCCTAACCTCATTTCACAATCGCAATCACAATCTTTTCTTAAATCACCGCATGAGCCTTGCATTTATTTTTAAAAACATTTTCCCAAAATAGCTACACGCGTTTTAGCCCACTATCTCATCGCGTGGCTTTAAGTAATTCCCTTACTAGCAACACGCGTATAAAACCCACCTTATCTCACCACATGCGTATCAACCCATATCCTTATATCACATGCGTATCAACACTACAACACAATACTAAACTCGCACCATATGTGCCATATGCTACAACACTTGCCAAAATCAACAATATCAATGTTACCACTATATATAGCCCATGGCTTAATCACAATGTGTACAAGAACCTCAATAACAACAAAATGAATGAGGAGTACTCAACAAGGAAATATATCTCAACAATTAACAACTTCAACCTTAATGTGATAATGGTTTTTGTAGCTTCAACATCAATAACCCAACAAGAGGATATTCCATGAAATAACAACTTCAAGTAAGAGTAATTCAACAATGAAGGGGTAACAAGACAATAAGAGAGGTAGCAAATTCAACTAAATCATATAAGAGCAATTATAACAACAAAGAATATAACAAATGCTATCAACGCCAATTAGAGCATGTGAGAGGAAATTTAACAATGAAAGATGTAACATGTTATAAAAAATTCAATTAAATGCATGGAAGAAGTCTAAAAGTCTAAACCAGTCAAAATACCACATACAGCCCGTGTATACTCTCGTCACCTTGTGTACACGTCTTCCACATAGTTTAATTAACACAAACAACCCAAACCCTAAGGGGTAGTTCCCCCACACAAAGTTAGGCAAGATACTTACCTCAACTTGGTCAAATCAACCCTCGAAAATAGATTTTCCCCTAAAATTCGCCTCTAAGCGGCTCAAATCTAACCAAAAATGACTTAATAACATCAAACAATGCAAGAGAAACCAATTACAATAGATAAAGCTATAATCTTTACACAATTTCCAAAAGTCAACAAAAGTCAACTCTCGGCTCGCTCGGTCAATACCCGAGTCCAAGGGTAGATTCTAACTACCTATAACCCCACGAGTCCATATATGTGTTTTATTTTCAAATCTAAGTCTAAATCGACTCTCAAAACTCAAATCTTCATTTTTCAAAACTTTGACAAAACCCCCCAAATTTCCTCTAGGATTCTCATAATTTGATGTTAAATCTAAGATATAATCATGAAATGTAGTTGAAAATTGATTGGAATCAATTACCAATGTTTGTAGATGAAAATCCCTTCTCTAAATCGCCTTCTACCGAATCTGGGGTTTTAAAATGAGAGAAAATGATATGAAATCCTGACTCCCAGCCTTTTGTTCAGCTGCAGATGCTGCAATTGCGACACTGGATTCGCATTTGCGAACCCTCGCAATTACAAAGAAAGTCTCGCAATTGCGGATGCTGACAACCCCAGTAGGAATTCGCAAATGCGACATAGGCTTAGCAATTGCGAAGCCTGCTCCCTTCACAAATACGACTAAAATGTCTCAAATGCGAACCTACCTAGAATGGCATACACTTCGCAATTGCGAGTGAAGCATCGCAATTGCGATATCTGACCCTCACATGTTCACTTTGCAATTGCGAGGCTGGTGCTCGCAATTCCGACATCCGAGACACCAACACATCAGCAACCTATTTCAGTTCAAAACCATCCTGAAACACGTCCGAAACTCATCCGAGCCCTGGGGGCTCCAAACCAACACATCCACACAAGTCTAAAAACATCACTACGAATCGGACATCAAAATGCTTGAATTTCAAAGAAAAATTCAAAATTCTCTAGAATTGCAACCAAGCGTCCGAATCTTATCGAATCAACTACAAATGACACCAAATTTTGTCGATAAGTTTCAAATAGCAAAACTGACCTATTCGAAGTCCCAAAACCAGGTTCCGAACCCAATAGCCAAAATGTCAACATACGGTCAAACTTCTAAACCTCAAATTTCCAACTTTCGGCAAAACAACAAAAATCAACCTACGGACCTCCGAATTCATTTCCAAGCATATGCTCAAGTACAAATTCACAATACGAACCTATTGGAGCCATCAAAACACAATTCCGGAGACGTTTTCACAAAATTTAAACTTTGATCAACATTTCTAACTTAGGCTTCTAAACCAAGAACCAAAGGGTCCAAATCAACCTGAAACCTTCCCGGAATGATACTATCCAACCCACAAGTCATAAAACCACAAATACACATGTATAAAGCATCAAAATGGGAAACGGGGCTCAAATACACAAAATGACCGATGCGGTCATTACATTTTGCCACCAATAATGCAATTTCAAATCTCGATATATCTTTGTAACACCCGGATGAATAGAATATTACGAACTATGGGCCTCTTGCAGAATCAACTCTCTCAAACCATCAATGTTCGGAACATAAATCCGACCATGAAGTTGCATAACACCATCCTCTCTAATCACAACCTTATTCGTGCCACCATGTTGCACTGTGTCCTTCAGCACCAACAAATGGGGATCATCAAAGTGGCGAGTCTTAATGCGCTTCAACAAAGACGACTGCGCCAAAACACAAGCAAACACTCTACTTGGCTAAAAAATATCTAATATCACAAATCTGTTGGCCAAGGCCTGTACATCCATATTCAAGGCCTCTCCACAACTGAAATACATGCAAAACAGCCCATGATCTCTACTTTTCTACTCAAGGCATCCGCTACCACATTCCCCTTGTTTGGATAATAAAAAATAGTGATATTATAGTCCTTAACAAACTCGAGCCATCTCCGCTGCCATAAATTCAAATCCTTCTATTAACACAAGTGCTGGAGACTGCAACGATTGATATAAATCTCACACAACACGCCTTACAAATAGTTCCTCCAAATAATAAGCGCATGAAGAATAGCTACCATTTTCAGATCACAAAAAAGATAATTCTTCTTGTGGATCTTCAACTATTGAAACGTGTAGGCAATCACCCTATCGTCCTGCATCAGAATTGTGCCAAGACCAACACGCGAAGCATCACCAATATACGGTAAAAAGGCCTAAAACCTGTAGGCAATACTAACATAGAGCTGTAGTCAAGGCAACCTTGAGCTTCCGATAGCTTTCGTCACTCTCGTATGACCATATGAAAGGAACACCCTTTTGGGTCAACTTGTTCAATGGAGTTGCAATAGATGAAAATACCTTAACAAAGCAATGATAATAGCCCGCCAAAACCAAGAAACTCTGAATCTTAGTAGCTAAAGTATGTCTAGGATAAATCTAAACTGCCTGAATCTTCTTAGGATTAACCTTGATACCCTTGCTAGACACAACATGACCCAAGAATACAACTGAGTCCAACCATAATTCACACTTCAAAAACTTAACATAAAGCTGAAGATCCATCAAAGTGTTAAAATTGATGGAATATTGGTCAAATCAAAAGACATAACCAAGAATTCATAATGGCAATAATGAGTCCTAAAAGCTTTATTAGGGACATCCAAAGCCCTAATCTTCACCTGATGGTAGCCAGATCTCAACTCAATCTTAGAGAATACCTTGGCACCCTAAAGTTGATCAAACGAATCATCAATACGAGGCAATGGATATTTGTCCTTGATAGTGACCTTATTCAGCTTCCTATAATCAGTACACATCTTCATACAACCATCTTTCTTCTTCACAAACAATATTGGCGAACCCCAAGGAGAAACACTCGGTCTAATAAAACCCTTATCAAGCAAATCCTAAAGCTGCTCCTTCAATTCTTTCAACTCAGCCCGAGCCATATAGTAAGGAGGAATAAAAATAGGTTGAGTGCTAGTAACCAAGTTAATGCAAAAGTCAATATCTCTTCCCTCGGTATGCCTGGTTAGTCCACCAAAAACACCTCCGAAAACTCTCTCACAATCAATACAGAGTCCATGGAAGGAACCACCATACTAGAATCATGAATGTATGCCATATATGCCAAATACCCTTTCTCAACCATATGTTGATCCTTCAGAAATGAAATCTCTCTACTTGAAGAATGGCCAGGGTCCCTCTCCACTCTAATCTAGGCAATCCCAGTATGTCTAAACTCATAGCCTTGGCATGACAGTCCAAGATAGCATGATACGGTGAAAACCAATCCATACCAAGAATGACCTCAAAGTCAACCACATCCAACAATAAGAGATCAACCACAGTATGAAAACTATTAATAGTAACAACACAAATCGGTACACCCGAGCAACAACTATAGAATTCATAACCAATGTAGATACAAAAATAGGAATATCAAGAGAATCATGAGGCATACTCAAGTGCGAAGCAAAATATGAAGGCACATAAAAATAGGTAGAACACGGATCAAAAGACACCGATGCATCTCTATGATAAATAGTGACAATACCATAATAACTACATCAAATGACTACACCTCAAGACTTCCCGAAAATGCATAACGACGGAGCTGAACCCCACCAGTCTGTCCCCCTCTACTAGGATGACTTCTACCTGGCTAACCTCCACCTCTATTTGTCTGACCCCTACTCCTAGCTAGTTGGGTGGGAGGTTGTAATGACCCGGCCAATTATTTTAATTTCTAGCATTTCGTCAATTATTTTGATTTCTAGCATTTCGTTCTATGATTTGAGGCATTGGGTGGCTTCATATTGTATATTGTAACTTGCGTGCATGGTTGTTTTGATTTTTGAGTGGCTCGGATTGATTTGTTAGAGTGATCCTCCATTTAGAAGCTTTAAGCTATAAGAGTTAGCCAAGGTAAAATTTTAAGTAAACGACCTCAAAATCGAGATTTGATGGTTTTAGTAGGTGCTTATAGTGATTTTGGACTTGGACGTATCTTTGGACTTGAATTTAGATGTTCCTAGAAGGTTTTGGCTCTATTTGTCAAAAATTGGCAATCGGAAGAATTGGAGAGTTTATAGGTTTGATCGAGAGTTGACTTCAGCATTATCAAACTCCTTGCAGTTTTGATAACTTGTATAGGATCATTTAGCTGATTAATACTTGTTTTCCAAGTTTGGTTGTGATCCGGAATGTGTAAGTATGGTTCAAACGCATTTGACGAAGTTTGCAGTTAAGAGAATTATTTGATCTTCTATTCTTCATTTAGATGTTATTTGTGTTGTTTTGAGATTTTGGAAAAGTTGGGATATTGTATTTTCACTTGTTGGTATAATTGGACGGGGTCCTAAGGGGCTCGGTTGTGATCCAGAGTGGTTTCTGTACACTCTAGTATGTTGGGAATTTTTCTAGAGTCTAGTATGTCGCATCCGTGAGACTTCGGTGTACAGGTGCGAGGGGCGCACCAATGGTGTTGTTTGCTCATTTGCAAGGAGTGACTAGCTAATTAGTGGTCACATCTGCAACATGTCAAAGCGCAGATGCAAAGGTGTGCATGCGAACAGGGGGTCGCACATACAGACTCGTAGATGCGGCGTGTGCATCGCAGGTGCGAAGGTAGGATAATTATGAGGTAGGTCGCACATATGGGACTTGGGTCGCAGAAGCAGAGGCCATATATCTAGCTCTTTTGGTCGCAAATTCAATGGACCTAATAGAGGTTATATTTCAAGGATTGCACTCATTTTTCATTATTTTGGATTTTGGAGCTCGGTAAGAGGCGATTCTAGAGAGGATTTTCACTACTATTTTATGGGTAAGTAATTTCTACTTGGAATAGATTATATATCTTGTTTTCCCATGGATTTATACACTAAGAACATGAAATGTTAAAGGAAAATTTGGGATTTTTGCCTACACTTTAAGAGAGTGTATTTTGGCCCTAAACTTCGTCAAGCCTATCCGCTCATTTGTTCCAAACCAAAGTTTCTAGTTTCAAGATAGCGCTTTTAATACGCGTGTTGTGGGATGTTCGAAGCCCGGTATCTACTGATTTTGCCATTCCTATGATTCAAAGGATTCACCAACTATAGGGCAGTTAGCGCAGACATCAAGTAAGGGCTCGTAGGCTACTTGTGCCAAATATCCGATTTTTGGACTTGGTTTTTGAATTTAATTACATATTGGACTCAGCATGTTATGGGTCATTGGATTTATGGTATTGGTTTCAGATTTTGAGCACGCGAGCCCTGGTTGACTTTTGTTGACTTCTTGAAAATTCCTCAAAGATCGAAGCTTTATAGACTGGAATCACTTTCATAGCATTGTTTGACTTCCTTGGTTGATGATTGGGCTTGATTTGCATGATTGGAGGCTAGAGCGAGATATATGCCATTTGTGGCTAAAGACTAGCCCGGATGAGGTAAGTATCTTGCCTAATCTTGTTGAGGGAATACCTTTTAGGATATGGCTTTGTTTGCCTAATTTAAATGTATGAGAAGCGACGTATATGCGAGGTCACGAGTGTATATACGGGTGCTATGTATGATTCATGACCCGAATAGTCTATAGGTTGTACTATGCTTTGATTTGGATATTATACTTCTTATTATAAAGCTTTACATATTTGTATGACTACGCGAACTCCAAGAATCATGCTAGAGATCATGTGTAGATGTTGATTCCCTGTTTGAACATAATATTCATTGTTGTATGGCGTAGTTGCCTGCTTGAGCTGTAACTGTATACTCTGCACACGCATGCACCTTAGCATGTTATTTCCTAGACCATGAGTATGTGATTTGGTATTCGTTAATTATATACATGTATTCTTGTATATGATTTCTGTGTGATGGACTGGATTAGCAGCATGTGAATGGTTCATGGGGGTTGAGTTGTTATAGCACGTGAGTTGTCCATGCGGTGGTTATGATTATGCATGTGAGCTGTCCGTGATGCGTGTGGATAAAGATCCATTCCCCTATTGCCATCCTCTTATGTTTCTCCTTGATTACTTACATGCGGATTATGGAAACTGGACGGTGGTTGGATTTTGTGTATCTTCACTATACGCAAACTCATTGGATGTATACATGATTTTTTATGGCGTATCTTCTCTATATGCTATCTCCGGAATGTATACATGACTTTTATGCATATCTTCTCTATATGCTGCTTTACTTGAGAAATGATTCATGGTACATATATCTCCCTATGTCAGTCCATGTAACTTGACTTGTTTAATCATGCTTACCTTCTCTATATGCAACTGTTGATGGATTATTTGATATTTTATGAATATTTTCTCTATATGCAAGCTTTGATGATTTAATGATGTTAGACGCATATTTTATCTATATGTTGAGCTATTAAACCGGTACGGTACCTATGCATTTCTTCTATATATACCATTGTTGACGTGTTATGTAATATCAAATAGGTATCTTCCTTACATGTTGAAATGTTAAGAGATTAGAGCATATGTGCACTGATTGTTTGTACCTAGTTTCATGCTTAGATTTTGATATTGTTACTGGGTACATATACATGCTATTGAGCGTGTAGGTCATGTAAAGTGATATCCTTGACCTGAATCCTCGTTAATACTTTACCGAGGTTAGTCAGGATACTTATTGAATATATGGGGTTGGTTGTACTCATACTACACTTCTGCACCTTGCATGCAGCTGAGCTGCTGTGGATGACAAATGCTAGCATTGAAGATGTACCTGAGTTCCAGCTATAAGCTACCACTTGTTCTTGGTAGTTTAGGATTTATACTTTTATTTATGTATATCCAAACAGATGTTGTATCTATCTTTTGTACCAGCGTTGTAAATCTAAATCTTAGTGACTCATGACTTGTACTATTAATCCTTGGGAAAATTATTTAGAATTTAGCTATTTTCTTAATGTTATTGATGATATTTCATTTGAGTCATATTATTCATTGCTTGGCTTGCCTAGTTGGTTGGGTTAGGTCCTATCACGACTTGGTGGGATTTTGGGTCGTGACAAGTTGGTATCGGAGCTTTAGGTTCATAGGTTCTACGGGTCATGAGCAAGTATCTAGTACAGTCTTGAGGATCGGTACGATGACGTCTATAATTATCTTCAGGAGGATACAAGGCATCTAGGAAACTTCACCTTCATTCTTTCCTTATCGTGCGACATTGATTCAACTTGAAGCTTATACCTTCGATTTTGTTCCATTCACTCGTATGTGATATTGAGCACTCGATATCAGCAATGCACCGCTGACTTGTGATGTCGTGGATGAGGTGCGAGATTTGTTTCTGTTGTTGTGAAGGTAGGCCAGTCGGGAGGACTTGAGGCCAGGTTTGGACCGCTGTTTGGGCTCGGCATATTCAGTTGTATGAGTATGCGACTTGGATTCTTATGTCCCGTGGTGTCCCTAGTGGTGGGATTGATGTCTCAGTGAGTGGATATATATCTATGTGATGAGTATATGTAACTGAGGGCTACACCTATATAGTTGGATATCAGGGGGAGGATTTGTTTAGGATGCAAATGGCTATGGATGCTTGATTTTTGTCTTGATGTGTTGTATTGTCTTAGGATATAGATGTGTTGGGGATCTTTCAGTTGTTCATTTGAGGAATGAATCGGATTTGTATATCTTGTTGACGTGTAGACTTAGGAGAGATTAATTGATTGCATAGTGGTTGTGACCATGGTAGGGTCATATAGAGATGTCTGTTTGAGGCTAAGCAGGTGGGTTTTCTCCTATGGTATGAGGTTGTATGATTCTTACGAGGTTTCTATGAAGAGTTTTCCTTCTATCCAGTGGAACATACATGCCACGATTAGAGTTCGAATCGCTTGAGGAAGTTCGCATGGCTGTCACAAGGATAGGCATGCACTTGGCAGATAATTTGGAGTGTTTTATGACAAGTACTACATGAGCTTATGAAACTTTAGTTGAATAACAGTGCAAGATCATGGCAGTTATAAAGGCAGAATAATGTGGGTTAATAGATGATGTGTTTTATGGCTTTAAGCCAAGTGGGGGAGTCTACCATCGACGATCGAATCGCATGGTCATATGTTATATCAGTTTCTAGACTAAGGGATGCTTTTGGATTAATTATGAATTGAAGAGGACGACTTCGAGGATGACTCAAGCAGAGAAATTGCTAGATTCATGATGTACTATGCTTTATGGGTTTATGGAGATCTTATGATGATTTAGATTTGATATTTGTTGTGGATGTAGTGTGCGAGGAAAAGTAATTTCTTGATTGCTTCTTTTTGGATATTCATGTGCCAGTGGAGCACAAGTCGTTCGGCGCATATTGGTTGTGCATTGAAGATTGGAGCAAGGTGAATGACTCTCGATAATGTTCTAGTGGGTTCAAGATTCATCTATGGTATTTAAGGATTCCTGGATTTGTGTATGGATAATATATGATATTTGCATTGGAAGGTGCCGAGACTTGCAGTATTTATATATCATTATTAATTCTACATTGTAGTATTAGAGAGATAAAAAACATCTTTATATTCATAGAAGGTCTCTTCAGAGCGGGCATTTCAGTTTGTGGTACTATTGGGTGCATGAGAAGGAATAAAGTGGCTTATGGGTCTTGGCATGATGTGGTTTCATGTTATGGTCACTTGGGATGAGCTCTGATTGAGGACCATAGTGTATTAGGAAAGAGAAGTGTTATCTTGAAGGCAAGACAAGATGAATTAGAAGAATGGGGGTCAACTTAGTAGTGGTTTGGATCAGCATAGTAATAGAAATGATCGGTTCCTTTGGTATGATAGGGCTCTGCAGGTGTTTTGTGTCAATACTTTTGGGTTTGACACTCTACATGAATTGGTTGATTTAGAGGGATTCAATTCTAATGGCTTAGTTGTGTGTAAAGGGGTTTTGAATAGTTCATGATGGTTTCGACAACAACTTGAGACTGATGTCTTCTAGAGGTATGGAAGGATTGTTGTCTGTTGCGATGTTCTCCTAGATTGATTTAAGTTGAATGTTTCTGGTTGATGTAGTGTCTATCCTACTTGCAATTCAGAGTTAATTATGAGATTGTCGCATTTTTTTATGATATCATAAAATATGCGGTGAGTCGTATGGGTCGGGATTACATGAACAAGGTTGCGGTTCAATTTCGAAAGGAAGGTCAGGAGTTCTAGACAACATGGGAGATTTGAGATATTTAGGAGCATTCTAGCTTGTATCACCTGGGGAGGATGTGTGTTGCAGTAGATGCATTGTGTAATGATCTGTGGATGCTGATTGGTACTACAAAATCGCATGGTAAGTGATTATTGAGGTTCAAGTTCTGCTATGCGGTACATATGATTTATGGGAGTACTTCTCATGAGGTGATTGTGTATGCGTGACATATCAGTCTTTTGAACGGGAGAGTTGGAAATCAAATATGGATGAGAATGTTCTTATCTCGTTCACGACTTGTTTATTTGATGTGTGGTTATGATTTTCTACATGTTTCTTTATCTTTAGCAGTGTTGTGAAGGTTTGGGGCAAGGTTTTATTTGATATGAGGTATGTTATCGGTACCGAATTTGGTAATGGGCAATTAATGTGGTCAGAAGGTATTGCTATGAGCATCAAGTTATGTGGTACATTGTGTGGTTATATATTGGGAGTAGATTTATGACTTGGTACAATTTGTGGGAACTGATATAGTGTACATATGCGAGATTCGGATCTTATAAGGAATTCCAGATGTTGGAAATTAGTTCTAAGATTTATGGGCTAAGGTTAAAAAAAGAATTTTCAATCGGGGTTGTGCTAATAGACTTTTATAGATCGTGGTGACCTGGGATCACCCATGGGTATATGTTTGATGAGTTTATACAGTGATTGGATGACTTTGGAATGACTCTTGGCACATTCGAGGATGAACATATGTTTAAGTGTGGGAGAATCTAATGACCCATCGTTTTGAGTTCTAGCATTTTGTTCTATGATTTGAGACATGAATGGATTCATATGGTATATTATAACTTGTGTGCATGGTTGTTTTAGATTTTCTAGTGTTTTAGGATTGATTTATTAGAGTGATTCTCTATTTGGAAGCTTTGAGTTAGAAGAGTTGACCAAGGTTGACTTTTAAGTAAATAACCTCGAAATTGTGATTTGATGGTTTTAATAGGTTCATATGGAGATTATGGACTTGGGCGTATGTTTGGACTTGAATTTGGATGTTCCTAGAAGGTTTTGGCTCTATTTGTCAAAAATTAGCAATTGGAAAAATTGGAGAGTTCATAATTTTGACTGGGAGTTGACTTCGGTGTTATCAGACTTCTATTGTTGTTTTGAGACCTTGTGTAGGTTCATTTAGTTGATTGAAACTTGTGTGAAAGTTTGGTTGTGATCTTGAATGTCTAAGTGTGGTTCAGACGCGTTCGGCGAAGTTTGAAGGTTGAAAGTTAGAGAATTATTTGATCTTCGATTCTTGGTCTTGATGTTATTTGTGTTGTTTTGAGCTTTTGGATAAGTTGGGATATTGTGTTTTCACTTGTTGGTATGATTGGATGGGTCTGAAACACTTTGGTATGTTGGGAATTTTTTAGTGTCTGGTGTGTCGCACCCGCAAGACTTGGGTGCGCAGGAGCGAGGGGCATACCTACGGTGCTGTTTGGCATTTGCAAGGAGTGAATGGCTAAGTAGTGATCACATATGCAATGAAGGGAAGCGCATTGTGACGACGCACATGCGAAGAAGGGGTTGTACCTATGGAGTTGCAGATCCGGCGTGTGCATCGCAAGTGAGAAGGCAGGCTGGTATTGAGGTAGCTCGCAAATGCAAACTTGAGTCGCAGAATCGGAGGCCGCAGATGAAGCTCTATTGATTGCAGATGCGATGGACCTGGCTGAGGTTATATTTCTAGGGTTTCACTTATTTTTCATTATTTCTAGTTTAGGAACTCGGTAAGAGGCGATTTTGGAGGGAATTTTCACAACTATTTTTTGGGTAAGTAATTTCTACTTGGAATTGACTATATATCTTGTTTTCCCATAGATACATTAAGAACATGGAATTTTGAAGGAAAACTTGTAAATTTTTCCTAAACTTTAAGAGAGTTTATTTTGAGGATTTGAGTATCGGTTTGGACTCGATTTTGGAATCTAATTACATATTTGGACTCGGCAAGTTATGGCATCAGATTTTGCTATTGGTTTTGGATTTCGGGCATGCGGTCCTGATTAACTTTTGTTGACTCCTTAGAAATTCTTCAAAGATTGAAGCTTTATGGATTGGGATCGCTTCCATAGTATTATTTGACTTCCTTGGTTGATGATTGGCTTGCATTTGAATTATTTGAGGGCTAGAATGAGAATTTTACGCAATTTGTGGTTGAAGGCTAGCCCAAATGAGGTAAGTATCTTCCCTAATCGCATTGAGGGAATAACCCTTGGGATATGACTTTGTTTTCCTAATTGAAATGTGTGAGAAGCGACGTATAAGCAAGGTGTATGTATGATTCATGACCGCAATAGTCTATAGGTTGTACTATGCTTTTATTTGTATATTGTGTTTCTTGCTATCTTGCTTTATATGTTTGTATGACTACATGAACTCCGAAAATCATGCTAGAGATCATGTGTAGCGGTTGATTCCCTATTTGAACATGATATTCATTGTTGTATGGCGTACCGGCCTAAACTGAGCAGTAATTGTACGCTTCGCACATTCATACACCTTAACATGCTATTTCTCAGTCCATGAATACATGATTTGGTATTCATTGATTGCATACATGTATTCTTGTATGTGCTTTCTATGTGATGGACTAGATTGGCAGTACGTGAGTGGTCCATGAGGGTTATGTTGTTATGGAACGTGAGTTGTCCATGCGGTGGTTATGATTATGCACGTGAGTTGTCCGTGCAGCGTTTTGATAAGGATCCATGCTCAAATGTCATTCTCTCATGTTTTTCCTTGATGACGTATACACAGATTATTGAAACTGGCCAGTGATTGGATTTTTTGTATCTTCTCTATATGCAAACTCTGTGGATGTATACATTATTTTTTACTGCGATCTTCTCTATATGCTAAAAGGACTTGCATATGGTGTTCATCGACTTAGAAAAGGCGTACGATAAAGTTCCGAAGGAGGTTTATTGGAGATCTTTGGAGGCTAGAGGTGTACATGTTGCCTACATTAGGTTGATTAAGGACATGTATGATGGAGTAAAGACCCGAGCAAGGACGGTGGGTGGGGACTCGGACCATTTTTCGATTATGATGGGGTTGCATCAGGGGTTGGCACTCAGCCATTTTTGTTTGCTCTAGCGATGGACGTACTCATGCACCACATCCAAGGTGAAGGTGAGGTGCCATGGTGCATGCTATTTGCAGATGATATTGTATTGATTGACAAGATGCGAGACGGTGTCAACGCCTAATTAGAGGTATGGCCCTGGAATCTAAAGGTTTCAAGTTGAACAGGATCAAGACCAGTTCAGTGGTGAGACTCAAGGAGGGGAAAGGAGGTGAGGCTGGACTCGCAGGTCATCCCTAGGAGAGGAAGTTTTAAGTGCCTTGGGTCTATTATTCAAGATAATGGAGAGATTGATGAAGCTGTCACACATCGTATTGGGGCAGGATGGATGAAATGGAGACTTGCTTCTGGTGTTTTGTGTGACAAGAAGTTGCCACCGCAACTTAAGCGTAAGTTCTACAAAGTGGTGGTCAGACCAATGATGTTGTATGGGGCTGAGTGTTGGCCAATCAAGATCACTCATGTCCAGAAGATGAAGGTGGCAGAGATGAGGATATTGAGATAGATGTGCCGGTGCATTAGATTAGATAGGATTAGAAATGAGGTTATTCGCGACAAGGTGGATGTGACCCCTATTGAGGACAAGATGCGAGAAGCACGACTTAGATGGTTCATTCATGTGAGGAAGAGGAGCATAGACGCCCCGGTGGGGAGGTGTGAGAGGTTGATAGTGGAGGGCCTACGGAGAGGTAGAGGTAGGCCAAAGAAGAGGTGCGGAGAGGTGATTGAGCAAGACATGGCGCAGCTTCAGCAGAGCGAGGACATGACCCTTGATAGGAAGGCATGGAGGTCGAGGATTAGGGTAGTAGCATAGGTAGTCTAGAGTGTTCATAACAGTAGTATTGGAACGCAGTCTCGCTTTCTGTTCGTAGTAGGTTTTTATGACTAACCGTTATTTTCTTTTACCGTTCCTTACTATATTGTTGTTTTATTCTGCTTTATATGGCTTTTTGGTACTGTCCATTTTTATCTATATTTTCTATAATGTAGTGCTTATGCTTTCCTGAACCGAGGGTCTATTGGAAAAAACATCTTTATCCTCACAAGGTAGGGGTAAGGTCTGCATACACACTACCCTTCCCAGACTCCACATTGTGGGATAATACTGGATATGTTGTTGTTGTTGTTGTTGTTTTTATTCTCTATATGCTAGCTCCAGAACGTATACACGCTTTAAATGCATATCTCCTCTTTATGTTGCTTTACTTGATGAAATAATTTGCGGTACATGTCTTCCCATATGTCAGCCCGTGTAACTTGACTTGTTTAATCATGCATACTTTCTCTATATGTAATTGTTGATAGATTATTTGATATTTGATTCATATCTTCTCTATGTGCAAGCTTTTATGATTTAATAATGTTCGACGCATATCTTTTCTATATGTTGGCTGTCAAACTGGTACAGTACCTGTGCATATCTTCTCTATATGAAATTGTTGACTTTTAATCTGATATGAAATGAGTATCTTTTTTACATGTTGTACTGTTGAGAGACTTGCGCACATCTTCTCTATGTGCACGGTTTGGTTGTACCTGTATTTCATGCTTAGATTTCAATACTATTACTGGATACATATACATATTATTGAGCTGTACAGGTTATGTAAAGTGAGTATCCTTGACCTGAAGCCTCATTACTACTTCACCAAGGTTAGTCAGGATACTTAATGAGTACATGGGGTCGGTTGTACTCATACTACACTTTTGCACCTTACATGCAGATCTTAGAGCTGAGCTACTATGGATGACAGAGGCTAGCATTGAAGATGTACTTGTGTTCTAGCTATAAGCTACCACTTGTTCCTTGTAGTTTAGGATTTTGTACTTCTATTTATGTATATCGAAATAGATATTATATCTATTTTTCATACCAGCTTTGTTAATCTAAATCTTAGTGGCTCCTAACTTGTACTATCAATTTTGGGGGTAATTGTTTGGAATTCGGCTATCTTGTTTAATGTTATTGATGATCTTTCTTTTGAGTTGTATTATTCATTGCTTGTCTAACCTAGTGGGTTGGGTTAGGTGTCACCATGACTTGGTGGGAATTTGGGTCATGATAGTGGTGTAGCAACCTGTGCCGGTATCATGACACGAAATTCACCTAGTCGTGATGGCACCTAACCCAACCCGCTACGTACGACAAATAACAGTCAACATACTCAAATGAGAATAATATGAATAAATAAGTGAAATAACTGAACTTCTATACGACGCCCCAAGGATTGGTAGTACAAGTAATGAACCACTAAGACGTAGATTTAAAAGGCTGGTATAAAAATAAATTCAACATCTGATTGGAATATACACAAGCAGATAACAAATCCAAAACTACCGAGGACAAATGGTAGCTATATCCGAAATGCAGGTACATCTTCAGTACCAGCTCCCGTCATCCACAACATCTAAGCTCCAAGATCTGCATGCAAGGTGCATAAGTGTGGTATGAGTACAACCCACACTATGTACTCAGCAAGTATCATAACTAACCTTGGGGAGGTAATAGAAGCAAGAATAATAAATGATACCCGCTAATCACATGTACAGTTTATAAGTTCAACAAGTACAAAACAATAATATGGTCAAATTATGAAATCATGGATAAAAACACCTTGGTGCACACAATGTTTCTTAACGTACTCTGCTCAGTCAACAATCTAGCATATAAGGAAGATATGCAATTAAATCGGGTAAACAACCAAGGAAATTGTAAGTAAAGATGAAATAACTAAATATCAATTTGTTACAGCTCGCAACCCAATCCAAGTAGAAATCACATTACGGCTCTATGACCCACATCAAATTCTCAATAACCGAACTAATCCACTGATCAGCCTTCCCAAGGCCCATATCAACCAGAAACCCGTTGGTTTCTCATAGTCCGCGTGTACACCGTCAAGATGGAACATGAGAGGGTGACCTCTTAACATACCTTCACCATCCGCAACCAAGTAACAATCTGCCTTCGAGACCCTCCTAGTCTTCAAACCCATAGAATGCAAGAATCTCCATGTCTGATCCCAACTACACCACTATACTAACTGACTCATCCCTCATAAACTATCATCTTACGAGAAATACCTCCATAATTCTTTCGTGCCAATAGCAAAATCTGAACATCAACAGTCGATCAACTAGGTGATTACCATAATACTAGTCAAGCATCCGCAAGTTAAAACACAGTGCGCCTTCTGAAATGCTCACGTCTCTCAGGTGATACCAGGTAGTGCCAACATTCTTCTAAACATCTAAAATCGTCCACGCTATCTAGAACTCATGACCTTCCCTTTGAACGGAACTTTAACCTCGTACATGCAAACGTTAATCTCATATGTCACCCTGCATCTATCATGCCATCATACGAAAATACGAGAACCACTCCATTATCAACTCTGAATCACAAGCAGGATATATAATCTATCAGCTAGAAACTTTCTACTTGACCCCATCCAAGAGAAAATCACTACACACAACACACTCCTCATGCTATAGAAAACATCTGCCCAAGCCATGGTCGAAATCATCGAGAACTCTTCGAAACCCATTAGCGCAAAACAAGCCATCCGAACTGAATCTCTCTAACTCAACCAAATCACGCAGACCGCCAAACCCATGAGTATTTCCACAAAACACCTGTAGAGTCTCACTACCAAAGGAATCGATCACTTCTATTACTATGTTGATACAAACCACTACCAAGCTGACCAATTTCTTCGAGTCCCTCTCGACTTGCCTTCAAGCTAATACTTTTCCTCGCCAATACACCATGATCCATAACTCAAAACTCACCACAAGAGATCCTAGCATGAAACTAGCCCATAAGCCACTGTATTCAATCTTAACCACCTAATAATGCCGCAACTGAGATACGCACTCTGAAGAGACCTTCTGTGAATCTGAAACTATTTTCCATAACCTCTTTGATACTGAAATGTAGAATCCATAATGATACAAAAATACCGCAAGTCCTGATGCCATCTAATGCAAATCTCTTATCTTAGTCATATGCAAATTTGGGGAACCCTCAAATACTACATATGAATCTTGAACTCATTAGAACCTTCTCGAGGGTCATCCACTCTACTCTAATCTCCAATGCACCGCCGAAATGAGCCGTAGGACTTGTGCTCCATTAGCACACAATCACCTAAAGAAGTAACCCCCACCTTTAAGCAACCGACCGAATCCCTTCTCCTTGCACACTACGCCCACTACACATAACAAACCTGAATCATTCCTAGATTTCCATATATCCATAAAGTGTAAAACATCATGTATCTAGAAAGTTTCCTTTCTCATGTCATCCTCAAAACCAACCTCTTCAAGTCATAACTGATGAACAAATATGCCTCAGATCGAAACTAATATAACACTTGACCATGCGACTTGATCGTCGATAGTAAACTCCCTCACTTGGCTCCACACCATAGAACATAACATCTAATAAACCACAATAACCTTACTCCATTATTGCCATGATCTCTCAGTAATTCCATCAAATCCTTCATGAACTCATGTACCCCTAATCATAAGATACCTCAAATCCGCTAAGCGCATATCCATCCTCGTGACAGTCGTGCAACTTCTTCATGCGATCCAAACTTAAATTTCAACACATACATCCCACTGGGTAGAAAGAAAACTTTTTACAGAAACGTCATAAGGATCACACAACCTCAAAACATCCCATGGGAGATGATCCACCTGCTTAGCCTCAAACTGGCATCTCTCTATACCCTAACATGGTCACAATCACCATGCAATCACTTAATTCTCCCAAGTATAAATTCGTCAAAAAACATAAGAATCTACTTCATTCCACAAACGAGTAACTAAAAGATGCCTAACACATTCAGAACTCAAGACTACGTAGCCCATCAAAATAGAAATCAAGCATCCATAGTCCTTTCAAATACCAAGAAAAGTTCTTCTCCGCACATCCAAACCATCTAAGCACGTTTAACAGTCACATTATACTCGTGATCTAGCTATCTAACCACTCTCTTAGCCATCAGTCCCACGCTTAGGGACGCTATCGGACATATAAGTCCCAAAACACATACTCATACAATTGAACCACCGAGCCCAAACTGCGGTCTGAACCTAGCCTCAAGCCTTTCTGACTAGCCTATCTCCACAACACAAAAAACACACCTCGCACCGCATCCATGACATCACAAGCCGTCGAGGCACATCTGATATCGGGTGCTCACACAACATATGAGTGGGTGGTAGGAATTCAAAAAGATACGCTTTAAGATGAATCAATACCACACAATAAGGAAAGAAAGATGGAAAATTTTCCTACATGCCGTGTAGCCTCTCGAAGATTGATATGGACGTCATCATACCGATCCGCAAGACTCTACTAGGCGCTTTGTCATGACCCATAGAACCTATGAACCTAGAACTCTGATACCAACTTTTCACGACCCGAAATTCACTTGGTCGTGATGACACCTAACCCAACGCGCTAGGTAAACAAAATAACAGTCAACACACTCAAATGAGAATAATAAGAATCAATAAGTGAAATAGCGGAACTTCTATACAACGTCCCAAGGATTAATAGTAGAAGTCATGAACCACTAAAACTTAGATTTATAAGGCTGGTACGAAATAAATACAACATCTGATTGGAATATACATAAGCAGATTACAAAACCACAACTACCGATGACAAATTGTAGCTATATCCAGAACGCAGGTACATCTTTAGTGCCAGCTCCCATCATCCACAATATCTCAGCTCCAAGATCTGTACGCAAGATGCAGAAGTGTAGTATGAGTACAACCGATTACATGTACTCAGCAAGTATCATAACTAATGATAATGGGTATAAAAGTACTAAATTAATGTAACTTATCCCATATTTTAACTCTTGATTGTTTGGATTTGAATGTTAAATCATATCGATTCATGCTAATATAATGTGTTTTATGTGTAGGAATAAGATTAAAACAATCGGGGACGAAATCGGGGGAGAAAGCAAGCCAAAACAAGAAGAAAGAAGCACAAAAGAGGGAACCAGGCCACAGGCCAGCGCCCAGCGCTGCCTGTGGCGCTGGAGACAGAAGCAAGGAAAAAGCCACTGCCTCCAGTCCCCTGGACAGCGCCCAGCGCCCCCCAGGGGACTGGTTACGGGAACTTGTTTCCTTTTTTGCCTAGAAGACCCTAAACCGCCCCAAAACTTTCCCAACTCCTATATAAACATCCCTAAACCCATCTAGGAGGAAAACAACAAAATTTGGGAGCAAAAGGAAGGCTAGAAACATCAACAACGTCATCAAATTCTCAGTTCATCAATCAAAACTAGTATCTCTATTTTAGTTTTCTTCTTTAGTTAATTGTTTTTGTTGAACATGAGTGGCTAATCACCCCTTGTTCTGGGGTTGTGATTAGCCATGAATATTGTGTCTCTAAGTTGACGGATTCGTTTTAAATAGTTAATGTGGATAAGATTGTTTCTTCAATTCTATGTTTAATTGCTTAATTGTTTTGGCCATCGATTAAGTTCTATCAATTATCTATGCTATGTTTGGGAAAACTATGTTTAGATTAGAATAAGAATTGAAGAAAGCATGTTCTTAACTTTGTTAAAAGAGCGGATTCGTGGTTAAAATAGGAATATATTTAATCACCATGCTTAATTATATAAATCGTGTTCTTCATGCATTCTTAATAGATTAATTCCATAGGAATATAGGCATTAATCTTGTTAAGAATAGATGAATAGTACTTCGGAAGAAGGCTAGGAGTATCATTATCGATTAATTAGCAATCTTACATTAACTATATGAACGATAACATCAATTAGAACGCAATAGGATTGGGAACATAATCACAACCCTGGAATCGTTGCTTCATTGATATCAAAATACAATATTGTTCTTTTGCTATTGATAGGTTAAATTAGAATTATAATTTAGACTAAACCAAATACTAAACCTGATCTTTGCTTGATTAAATAACTATATTAGTTGTTATAAGGTAGTTAAATTAAGTCCCTTGGGTACGATAATCCGGACTCATTGTCCTATATTACTTGTCGATCACGTATACTTGCGTGTGCGTTAGGGAGCAACAACTAACCTTAGCAAGGTAATATAAGCAAGAATTATAAATAATACTCGCTAATCACATGTACAGTTCATAAGATCAACAAGTACAGAACAGTAATATGGTCAAAAATGAAATCATGGATAAAATCACCTTGGTGTGCACAATTTTTCTTAACGTTACTCTGCTCAATCAAAAATCCGGCATATAAGAAAGATATGTAATTAAATCAGGTAAACAACCAAGGAAATTGCAAGTAAAGATGAAATGCAATAACCAAATATCAATCTGTTGAGGTGCGCAACCCGATCCAAATAAAAATCAAAACACGGCTCTATGACCCACATCAGAATCTCAATAACCGAACCAATCCACTGATCAGCCTTCCCAGGGATCGCATCAACGAGAAACCCGTCGCTTTCTCGTAATTCGCGTGTACACCATCAAGAAGGAACATCAAAGGGTGACACTAGAGGGGTGGATCCATATCCACATACTGCACCGACAACTCACGTGCTATACAGACAACTCACATGCTAATAATATCAACCACACGGATAACTCACGTACTAGTAATATTAATATCTTGGATCCGCACGGACAACTCATGTGTTGCACGGACAACTCACGTGCTAATAATATTAACCACATGGACAAATCAAGTGATGCATGGGCAACTCACGAGCCAATAATCACAATCCTCCCGGCGTGGTCACAGGCTCAATATCAAAAATCGCCCAGCATGGTCACCAGCTCAATATCACAATCCGCCGGCGTAGTAACGGGCTACCAGTCCAATCATATCACAAAAAAAGCAGATATGCAAGAATACAAGTACATGATCAATGAACATCAAAATTCATACTCCTGGACTGGTATAAGTGACATCTTAAGGTGTAGCCATGTGCAAAGTATGCTATCATAACTCAAGTCAGCCAAATACATCATGAAAGTAATAATTATCAGGTTCAATCAGGAGATTAACCTCTATGTAACCTCAAACGTGGCTCAAATAGCTCATAATATGGAATATTAATATAAGAGCCATCACAACATGAAGCTTAGCAATCAACTCAAGGCATATTATAGCCTAAGCACTATCCCAAGCATGAATAATACCCCGGTGCACGCACATGGGCTCAACCCCACAAATGTGCACCACCCGTAGCACGTAGCTATCACAAATAACTCAGGAAACTAGTGTCTTAACCAAGTATAGGTAAGATACTTACCTCAAGCAAGCCAAATCAATACTCTAGAAATGCCATCCAGCACAAATCGACCTCCAAACGGTTCGAAACTAGCCATAAGTAACTCAAAAACTTCACATAATGCCATAAAAAACAAACCTAAATGATAAAGGTCGAATCTTAATCAAATACTCAAAGTCAACCAAAAGTTCAACCTGGGACCGCACCCCAAAACACAACAAAACTTACAAATTCTGACAATCCATTCGAATACAAGTCCAACCATGCTAATTAAACTCGAATATGAATCTGAATCGATGTTCAAAACTCAATTATTCACTTTAGAATAGTTTAGTCAATAACCCCTAAATTTCTCTTTTAGATTCACCAATAAAATTCCAAATCAAAGATGGAATCAAGTAAAATAATCAATACCGAGTCAAAAATACTTACCCAACCCAAACTGTAAAATTTTCCCTCCAAAATCGCCCAAATTCGAGCTCCCAATCTCAAAATGTGACAAAAATAACTCAACCCTCGAATATATAAAATCTGCCTAGGGATGTTGCATCTGCGACCAAAATATCTGCTTCTGCAAAACCGCATATGTGGCCACGAACCCACTTCTGCAAGATGCATCACCTCAGTCGCTTTCGATTCTGCGAGTACCAGTGCGCTTCTGCGCTCCCACTTCTACGCTCAAAGATCCGCTCCTGCAGACGCACAAATACGCCCAAGACTCCGCATCTACAGACAACTCAGCCTCCAGCCCTGCTTCGCAGGTGCAATAACACAAACTCTTCTGCAACTCCCACACGTATGCAAAATCTACCACAGGTGCGCAACACTAGGAACAGACCTGCCAAAACACTCCTCAATGATCCGAAATCAATTCGAAACACACCCGAACCCCTCGGGACCCCATATGATTATAATAAAAAGTTCCAAAACATAACAGGGACCTGCTCGAGATCTCAAATCACACATAACAACATAAAAACCACAAATTGCACCTCAAATCAAGCTTAATGAACAATTTCAAATTTCCAAATTCTGAACTTACATTCAACACGTCTAAACAACTCGAAATCACGTCAAATTTTGCACACAAGTTCCAAATGACATAATGAACCTATTCCAACTCCAGAAACAACAATCCAAAGTTGATAGCATCAAAGTCAACTCCCGATCAAACCTATGAACTTTCCAAACCTTCAAATTGCCAACTTTCGCTAAATAGAGCTGAATCCTTCTAGAAACATTTAAATGCAAATCTAGGCATATGCCCAAGTCCAAATAACCATCCAGATCTAACGGAATCATCAAAACTCTAATCCAAGTTCAATTATCCAAAAGTCAAACTTGGTCAACTCTTCCAAGTTAAAGCTTCCTAGTTGAGAATCATTCTTCCAAATTAATCTTGAACCACTCAAAAACCAGAATCGATGATACACACACATCATAATACACATTATGAAGCTACTCATCAGCTCAAACCACCGAACTAAATGCAAATTCTCAAAACGACTGGTCGAGTCGCTACAGCCGGAATCATGGCGTGACTACTCTAATGTGACGCACCACTCTGCATCCTCGAGCAATGTCTTATGATGTGACCTGCCTCCCCACACTTAAAACACCCAATCAGTTGGCATAACTATAGAATGTGATGCTGCCCCTGACGATCTAAAGGACCACTATAGAAACTTGGAATTAGAGGTTTCACTAATAGGACCACGAGATGGAGATGCCATGTACGAGGACTGTCCCGAATGAGAACCATATATACCACGCCTGCCAGAATCACCACGGGAAACCTGAAGTCTTAACTGAATTGGTCTCATAGCATGACCTCTACCAAACAGACCCTTGCCTCTAGACGAGGCACCACTAAAACCACCAAAGTGACGAGGCCTCTTGTCAGAAGTACCCTCTCTCCCTTGTGATTAAATGCGCTCGATCCTCCAAGCGATTGTAACTACCCTGGAAAAAGAAGTACCGGTCTCCGAATCTTTGTCCATCTAAAGTCTAATATCATAAGTATCCCCTTGATGAACCTTCACATCTTTTCCCTCTTAGTTAGGGATCAAGGTAGAGGCATGGTGGCACAGATCCACAAACTGTATCTCATACTACATGATAGGCATGACACCCTGTTGAAGGCACTCGAACTGACTCCAAATCACATTTTCTCCAAGTAAACGGAATGAAATTCTCCAAGAACAACTGTGAGAACTATGCCTAGGAAATAGAAGTCGATCCTATCGATCAACCCAACTCGCAGGTTTGCCACCATATCTTGGCCGACCCCTGCATATGAAAAGTAGCAAAGTCCACCCCGTTGGACTCAACCAGGCCAAAACACACAAAATCTCAAAAGTCCGATCCAAGAACTTATGAGGATTCTCTGCAGGTAAACCACTAAAGTGAGGAGGAAATAACTTTTGGAAATGTTCCATCCGCTTTCGCTCAAATTCGGACATAGTGGGTGCAATAATATGCTGAGCAATCTAAGAAGTCACAAGGGTCTGAGCTCCCCCTCCTACCTGAGATGTGTCAAGGGCCGATGAGGCTACCCTAACCTCAGTCATAGCATCGATGAAGTTGACCTTCTTGGCCATGGCCTCCTGCAATACCAGTGTGGTAATAACTCCCTCCAAACTCTGATATGGTTTTGGCACCTCATCGAAATCATCAATGGTATCCACCTCTAAGTCTGTTGGTGGGTCTGCTAGCAAGGCTCTCTAAGGTCCCTGAACTTTGGTGGTTGCTCCACCTCTGAGCGCAGCTGGGCTGCCTCTAGCTGGGGCTTTATATCTACCTCGGGCTCTGCCTCTACCTGCTCTAGCCAAAGGCTCTGGATTTCCACCACCTACTGCCGATGCGGAATGAATCCTCGCCATCTTTAAGAGAATAAAAAAGAAAGATTCAAACTCCGGCTGAAATTAATCGCACGATAAGGAATGAAAAGAAAGGGAAGTTTTCCTAAAGAACCTTGTAGCCTCTTGAAGATAAGTATAGACATCTCCATACCAATACTCAAGACTCTACTGAGCTTGCTCATGACTCGTGAGTCCCTATGAACCTAGTTCTTTGATACAACTCTTCACGATCCAAAATCGCAACCAATAGGCCGTGATGGCGCATAATACCACTTTCTAGGAAAGATAATTCTAAAAAGTAAAAAAGAGACAAATCTAACACGTAAATAATAAATATTAGACATTTTTAATCGTCAGCAAAGCAGAATAACATAAATGAGAGTGAATGATCCTTCATCGTTTAACGACTCGACCAGTTGTTTTGAGCATTAGCATTCCATTCGGTACTTTTAGAGTTTGAGTAGCTTCATATGATGTATATTACTTGTGTTTATGGTCGGTTTGGAATTTTGAGTGGTTTGGGCTGATTTGGAAGAATGAATCTCGATTTGGAAGCTTTAAGTTAGAAGAATTGATCAAGGTTTGACTTTTGGGCAAACGGACTCGGAATCGGGTTTTGAGTATTCTGATAGGTTATTATTATTATTTTGTACTTGTACATATGTCCGGATTTAGTTTTGGAGGTTCCTAGAAAAATTCTATACTATTTGTCAAAAGATTGCAATTTGAAGAGCTTAAGAGTTCATAAGTTTGACCAAGAATTGACTCGGGTGTTATTGGACTCCAATTGGTGTTCTGAGACTTTAGATAGGTATATACAGTGGAATTGAACTTTTGTGCAAAGTTTGGAAGTAATCCAAAGTGTGTAAGTGTAATTCGGGCACTCTTTTGAAGGAATGAAGATTTAACAACTTAAGAGAAATTCTATTTGGTTTGAGCCTCGACTCTTTGTTGTGATGTTCCTTTTTGAGCCTTTGGATAAGTTTATATAATGTATTTGTACTTATTGGTATGATTGGATGGGGTCCAGAGGGGCTCGGGCGTGTTTTGGATCATTGGTTGAGAGACTAGTTAAGTTAAGGATTTGGAGTTTGACAACCGTCATTTCGGTGTTTTCAGTACGCGAGCAAGTTTGTGTCATGTTTTATGATTGAAATTCATATATGGTTTGTTTCAGAGAGGTTCCGGATGAGTTTTGGGTGATGAAATAAAGATTTTGCGATTGCTGATTTTTCCGGTGTAACAATTTCGAAAATACCGATTATATCTCCATCATTTTAAGGCCAAATTGGGTGATTCAAAAGGCGATATTGGGTGTAATATCACAAGGATTATGTCGTCAAATGTGAGTTTGGGGATCATCTAGGATCTGAATTGGGCTGAGATCTTTTTGCAATATTTTTTACTAGTTTCAGAACTTAGTTACTTTTTCTCACAAGGTTTTTGGAACTCGGGAATAGGCGATTCTTGAGAGAGTTTTCATCTACTTTATTGGGGTATGTAAACCTAACTCGAATTTATGATTATAACTTGAATCTATCATTGAGCTCTAAATCAAGGAATCTTCAATAAGAAAGGAGGGTTTTGGCTTGGAATATAAGAAAGTGCATTTTGCGGTTTTTGAAAAAACTTTCCTAGAGTGAAAAATGGAGATTTGAACTCCGATTTGGAACTGGTTTAGGATGAAACTTGTGTATTTGTACTCTTATTCGAATGGATGTTCGAGATTTGTGTGTTTTGCCGGGTTTCGGGGCGCGAGTCAGAGTTGACTTTTTGATTGACTTTGAGTATTTGATTAAAGATTCGGCCTTTATGGTTTGCATTTGATTCCTATGGTAGTATTTGATGTTATTGAGTTGTTCTTGGCTAGATTCGAGCCATCCATAAGTTGATTCGCGGGGGAAGGCATTGTTAGAGTATTGATTTGGCTTGTTTGATGCAAATGTCTTGCCTAGCTTTGTTTGAGAAAATTTTTCCTAATAATTTGTATTATTTGCTACATGCAGGGTTGATATATGAGGTGACAAGCATATATACATGTTCCATGGGTATCCACACTCGGGAGGCCTTGTTTGGTTGTGTGTTCTACTTGATTCTATGTATAATTTAATTCATTTACTACATGAGTGTAATAAACCATACTAATGCTAATGTTAAGGCTATTGGTACCTTAGTTTGAACATGATGAACTAATCTTGAGATTTATTCTACACTAGCCTCGGAGGTAGATACACATATGTTATGGACACACATCCCTACTTATTCTTGTGTTGTGCCTTGATTGGAACATATGCACTTTGTGACACGTACGTGATCCTTTGTATGAATACTTGGACTTGGTTGCTATAATTGATTTAGCCATAGTCATGTTTTATACATTGAACCCCATCCACATTTTTGTTTTTATCATGTCCTTGTGCACTTTATTGGTAAGTTATGAGTATATGCCTCTTGATGATAATTTTTTATCTTCAATTGTTTTGATTGTGGCTTGAGGTCTTTGCCGCACAAATGTGTCTATGGTTGTGCGTGTAGGGCGGAATAAGGGTGGAGTTTTCTCGGATTGCCCACGTGGCAAAATAAGTATGGTGATATGCACATGTGGCAAAATAAGGAGGGCAATTTATTATTATGTGCCCATGAGGCGAAATAAGAGTGACATTGTTGTTGATGTTGTGTGATGTGATGATTTGGGGGAGTCTTTCTTGATTTTGTTTAAGTGATTGCAACGGGGTTGATATTCTGATCATAGGCTTGTTTTCTTAAAATTCCGTCTTGTATTTTTAGTGAGTTGTTAGTTGAATTTTACATGTAATACATGCCCCTATTTCTACTTGATGATTTGTTGACAAAAATGGGTTTTTCTGCATTGATTTGATGTCGGGAGCATATCGAATTGACGTGACAAGGAAATTTTCATCATGCATTGATATATTTAATTCTAGAAAAGTTCTCTTAAATGTGTTATTTGGCAATTGATATGGAATTGGATCATGTTTGGCCCAAGTTTATAGTCATGTGTGATATAAGCACACATATTATATGGTGCATACCTATTTATGAGTGGGATTGGTGCAGGTTGTATTTGTGGAACATGTCTAATTGGTAAAGTTGTTTATTACCTTATCCCAGTTGTGCATCTTTACTGTTGATATTCTTTATTCTGTAACTGTCTTTCTGGAATACTTTTTTATGTATTATACTTGTTATTGAGTTGCACAGGTTCTGCAAAGTGAGTATCTTTTGACTTAAAAACCTCATCACTACTTCTCTAAGGTTAGTCAAGATACTTACTGAGTACATGGGGTCGGTTGTACTCATACTATACTTCTGTACCTTGCGTGCAGATTCTTGGAGCTAAGCTACTGTAGATGATTTGCATCCCAAATTCAAGCTACCATCTGTCCTTGGTAGATTAGGACCTCATTTCTGTTTATGTAACCTTCAAACAAATATTGTATTTTTTTTACCAGCTTAATAAATCTAAATCATAGTGGCTCATGACTTGTACTACCAGTTCTTGGGATAGTTGTACTGTATTCTTTTGCAGTTTTATTTATAATATTGATGATTTCTCATTATAGTTGTATCACATATTGTTTGGGCTTACCTAACAGGTTGGGTTAGCTTCCTTCACGACTTGATGAGATTTTGGATCGTGACAAGTTGATATCAGAGCTCTAGGTTCATAGGTTTTACGAGTCATGAACAAGTGTCTATTAGAGTCTTACGGATCGGTATGATGATGTCAATACTTATCTTCGAGAGGCTACAAGGCATCTAGGAAACTTCCCATCTTTCTTTCCTTATCGTGCGACTTTATTTCAACTTGAAGCTTATACCTTTGATTTCTTTCCATTCACTCATATGTATTGTTGAGCACTCGATATTAGTGGTGCACCGACATCTAGTAGTGTTGCAGATAGAATGCGAATACCTATGGATATTTGATCGCCGTCTCAATGTGTTGTATAGTTTTAAGAAGTGGGTGTGTAGGTGGATCTTTCGGTTGTTCATTTGAGGAATGAAGGTTATTTTTATATCTTGTTAATGAGTGTAGACTCGGGAGAATAATTGTTTGCCTAGTTGTTGTGACCATGGTAGGGTCATGGGAAGATGTTGATTCGAGGCTAGCCGGTGGGTTATCTCATGCGAGAAGATTTGAAGTTGTGTGTTTCGTATGAGACTTCTATTATGTGGAATGCATATACTATCATTTCGGATTGCTTTAGGAAGTTCGTTCAACTATCATGACGATGAGTATGCACTAGCCAGAGTCTTTGGAGTGTTTTATGACTAATGTTACATGAGTTTATGGAGTATTCAACTGATTAATAGTGTGAGACTGGGGCGGCTACAAAACAAGGGTACTATGGGTTACAAATTTTATGTTCTATGGCTTCGAACAAAGTGGGGGAGTCTGTTATCGACAATCAAACAACATGTGCAAGGCCCCGTAAAATTTCGCTAAGGGATTCAAATTTTGTGGTGCCGAGGTGGGGTGGTGTGTATGGATGTAGTAGTTAATCTTTTTGTGGTACAGACTTTTTGGGTTGAAGAATGCATCGAGGTATTGGTGGAAAATTTTTGCTGAAGGGCCAGTTATGTGGTCAGATTCGCGACCGTAGATCCATTCTGCGGGGCACATACCCGTCGCGGAGTTGAGAAAAAAATTGGTTGAATTTTGAAGGTCGTTTTCCGGTCCATTCTGCGATCGCATATCCATTTTGTAGTTTGCATTTTTCATCGTAGAGAATTTTGTTGGATGATTCAATGGTCCATTCTGCTGCCGCATAAGTGGTCTGCAGACCGCAGACCTGTTGCAGACCGGTCCAGACCATCCCAGTTCTTGGCATCATTTTCGCGGCCCATTTTGCGGGCCGCATATCTGTTATGTAGTCCATTATGCGACCGCAGACCTGAGTTCGAAGTTCCATTTTCCTCTTTTTATAACTCGACCCCATTTTGATAAATAGCCTTTGGGGCTCATTTTGAAACGAATTTCTGGTAAATTTAGAGAGAGGTAAGAGTATTTTAGAGAGAGAAGGGGGAGGCCTAGCATTCTAAGCACCCATTCTTGCAGCAATCTTCAAGAATCAAGGAAGCCACTCACTAGACCACCATCTATCCGAATAAGTTCCTATCTTATACCATCCATGCAAGTTATTTCAGGAAACATGCCATGCATGTGACAATAGCTTGTAGTATGTGGGGTTAATGAACTATTTTGGGTAGTTTCTTGTTGAAATTGGTTGAGGGAGGAAGGGACTACCATCGTAGAGCTTTGTAGTCTATTTTGCATACTAGGTGTTTGACAAAATTTCTAAGAGATTTACACCATGGAATCCTCCTAATTATTAACTGACTTTCGCTATCTTCTTATAGATTGTTATTGCAAGAAGTGTTGGGGGCGTTGTAGTAACTTAAGGAAAGCTCAAGCAAGGTATGTTGGCTAAACTTCTCTCTTGGAATTGAATTCCATGATTCTCGTAAGTTTCAAGTATGGTTGGTCCAAGTTCCTAATTCCCATGTTTCGAGTTATCCTGTACAAATGTTACTATTCCAAATAAACTTTTGTGAAAGATATGTACTAGAAATGTGTACCGAATGCTTCTATGGTATTGTGCTCTCCTTCGGAAATGTATTCAAATGTGACCAATGTGTCGGAATATTATGATTTTAATCATGTTTTTAATTGCAAGTTGTTATGTCCAATAGTGAAAGAAAACTCAATGCGCCTAAGACCCCTATTGTTCGTATTCATTCTTAAGGCCTTGATGCCAAATGTTCTTACTGTTGATGACCTATAAATATGTTTGAAACTGAAAGAACTAAAGTGAGATACAAAACATGACCATGGTTGTTGTAGCCAGTGCATTTGATTTGAAGTCGTACTTAAATCGTCTCACCATGCCCTCCTTTATAAATATTTCCAATGTGATTTGACTTCTTACGTACTCAAGAGTTGAAATTGTGTATTGCCTTTTGTGAAGAAGTATTGAATATTACTCGCTTATGATTTTTTTACTTGTGTTGTGATTATAAGTCATTGTGCTCCATACTTTGAAAAGGGATCTAATGTGTTTAAAGCCTTCATTACTAATGAACTTAAAGTTCTGATTTCTGGAATATTCTACATGTTGATGTTGATGTTTATGTTGATGATCCTTGAATGTAAACAAATGAAAGCGTGAAATGTGAAATACGGCCACCGTGCCGTGAAAGAAGAATCATAAGTATTGCCAAGAGGGCCAATGAAATAATAATGATGTTGTGAATGGTTGAAGTTACAAACGAGGCTATATATAGTGTGAAAGGTAATGAGGTGAATATAAAAATATATTTGTACTTTTTTTCCCTTGTGTGCAAAACAAAAGTAATTTTGGGAGTATCATTAGCAAATCGAGGAAGGGTGGGTCATAAAGCCCACACCTGAAACTACACTTGCCGGTATAGGGATGGATTGTGATTATTCCCCTTATTTGGGATGAGATTGATATTAGTTGTGAATTGGAAAGTCAACCCACACGGCATATGTGGGATGGCGGCCTAGCCTATTGGGTGGAGATCGGACGCCATGTTGCGCACATGGTGGTACTACTCTTGGTAACACCTTTTGTTTGTATCATATGTCAAACCACATTGTCCGTGGGGAGATGGCCTGGCCGATCAGGTGTGATCGGACTCCGTGCTAAAAACATGATGGTATATCAGTGCTAATGATCTCCCAACCAAAAATATATATTATTTTCGTATATTTGAAATTGTTGTGTTTTAACATGGAATTTGGATATCATTGATTATTACTTGTTGCTTCCATGGTGTTTCCTCTTCTGATATTGGCGTTCTATTTTGAAAAAGGGCATTTAGCTTTACAGACTAGTATTATTCCACATGTACTAATCGTCCCTTTTGCCGGGGGCGCTGCATCTTCAATGGATGCAGGTGGTTCATCAACGGGCAGCTTTGGTCCTCGTTAGCGGTCACTCTCTATTCAGCAGGTTTTGGTGAGCCCTACTCTGTTCCGGGCCTTGTGTCATTTGACGTTTATTTTGAGCTTTGAGGTATAGCCGGGGCCTTTGTCGTCGGCACTTCCATTCTTCTCTTCTGTTGTACTTAGAGGCTCCGTAGACAGGTTGTGGGTGGTGTTTGATGTTGGGTAATGAACTAGAAGTGTTGGTATGTGGCAAGCATGTTTTTCATCATATTTATAAACTTGTAATATTTTGGAAGTCGTAAATGAATCTCTTGAATAATGGGAAAAGAATTGGGAACACTTGACTCTTCTCATGTCTATCTCTTGTACTGATTCTTATATTGTTAATGGGTAAGATTGGGTAGAAGGCATCTAGTAGCTTGCTTAATCGGGGTATCTCAGGTGAGCGCTGGTCACGCTCCCCGAGGTCGGGGCGTGACAGCATGGTCATGTGTTATATCAATTTTTGGAAAGAGGGACGTTTGTGGATAAGTTATGACCTTAAGAGTTTGATTTTGAGGATGACTCAAGCAATGAAATTTCCGGATGCATAATGTACTACACTTTATGGATATATAGAAATCTTGGGATGATTCAGGTTTGTTATTCGTTGTGGATGTAGTGTGCAAGGAAAAGGGAATCGCTTGATTGCTTCTTTTTGGATATTCATGTGCTCGTAGAGCATAGGTACTTCGATGCGTACTAATTGTGTTTTTTAGATTCGAGCAAGGTGAATGACTGTACCCTAGTGGACTAAAGACTCATATGTGGTATTTAAGGATATTTCGGATTAGTGTATGGCTAAGACTTGAGATCTATTTTGGATGGTGTCTAGACTTGCAGTACTTCTATATCATTATTGACTTTACATGGGAACATTAGAGAGATGCAAGAAACGACTTCGGATTCGCAGAAGGCCCTTTCAAAGCAACATTTCGGATTGAGTTACTTTTGAGTTTGGCAGTGTGTGTGACTTGGTTGGGTTAGAGGGAATCAATTCTGATGATTTGATTGTGCGCCAATAGATTCCGATGAGCTTCTGATGGTTTGGCCACGACGTGCAGGTGATGTACTCTACATGCATGGGGAGTTTGTTACGTATTGTGATTTGGTCCTCCAGGTTTGAGTTAAGTGGAAGGTTCTGGTTGATGGACTATCCTACTTGTGATTCAGAATTGACGATAAAATTCTTTTATTTTCATATGTTAGCATGATAGATTCGGTGCGCCGTGTGAGATCGAGATTACGGGGATAAGGTTACAGTTCAGATTCAAAAGGAAGGTCATGAGTTCTAGACAACATGGAAGATTTCAGATGTTAAGAGGATGCTAGCACTATCTTGTAATGCCTGAGAAGTGTGTGTGATGCAGAAGCTACATTGTGTATTGATTTGTGGATTCTTGACTAGTACAACAGTAATTGCCTGGTTGCTAGTTGTTGAGGTTTAGGTCCCACTACATGACGCAGAAGATTTATGTGAGTATTTTGCGTGAGACGATTGGGTACGAGTGATGTGTCAATCCTTTGAGTGATGGAAACTAGGATCGGATATGGAGATTCATGTATTCTCTAGGTTTAGGGACTAGATGTTCTTTGAGGCAGACTATTCCTTGGTTGCGGACTGTGAACGTATGTTAAGGGTTAGACAACTGATTATATATGTTGTGGATATATTATTGTGGGATTTTGGAAGGTTATTTACCCATTTTAGGATGATCAGAATTGATTTAGGGGCCTATTTGTAATCCTAATAAGAATGTGTATTCTACATCAGATAGGGTTTGTTTACTCAGCACAGCTATTTCTAGGGGTGCGTCAGTGGCTAGAGTTGACCTTATTCATGTCCTGATATGTTCCATGTGTTATGCTCTTATGTTATGATGGGATGTGACTACTTGGCTATTCACACACATGACGTGGTTCTATTCGGGCCTTGTGACGAGATTCGAGCGAGATGGCTCCTGGGGTGTTGAATTGTTTATTGTGCCTTAGCCGTGTTTTCCTGTCTGTGGTATGTTGTGCTGTCCCTTTCTGCATGGTTGTGGTCATGCACTTTACGCGTTTGCTCTTGATACACATGTGGTTGTTGATTGTGAGCTTTATGGCTAGATGGGTATTCCATGTCGATCAGTATGTTTAGATCGGGTTACATGCCACAACAGAGTTATGATATGACACTATTCTTTGTGTGCTTTGCTTCTCTCTTATGAGACGGGTTCATAGCATTATGCTTTGAAGTGGTATTTGTTGAACTTGTTGGGTGGTTCTCTTATTTGGTTCTCCTTCCATCTTTGGTTAAATTTGAGTTGTTGCTTATTGGGTGCAGATTGCGTTATATGTGGCTCTAGGTGGCATTGTGTGTGGCATGCCGGTCGGACAGCTTGTACTGGGTGAGATAAGGTTAATGGACTTGGAATTAGAGCAATCAGATCTGGATAAGGTATGTATGGAAGAATAAAGTCATTAGTCAGCTCAAAATTTGGCAATGGTCCTTATCGGAAGAATAAAGTCATGGATCATTGTGGATTAGTTGACCAAATCGGCGCGCATTCCGGTTACTATCATATCTATGTTTCCTACCTTGTTACTACTGTTTCATATATGCTTTCTACTTGAGTTATTACTGTTGGATACTTGCCATCTACTTTGGTTGCTACTATTAAATATATTTTTTCTACCTTGACCGTTGTTGTTGCATCTATGTCTTCTATTTTGGGTGCTACTGTTACATCTACATCTCTACCTCGTTTGATATGGTTACATACATGACTTCCACCTTGTTTGTTGGTGTTACCTCATTGTTGGTAGTTTGGTTGTTACTGTTTTGTGCAAATTGATATGATGGATCATATTGCACACCGCAACGGTGTAGGATCGGGTTGTCACCACAATAGTAATATATAAAGGATGGGGTTGCCGCTGCAACCATAATGTATAAAGGATCAGTTTGCCGCCCCATTAGATTGGGTTGCCGCCGCAACAATAAATTCATGTATTCTTACATGCAACCTACATGCATATATGTCCATGCACTTTTAGATATAATACTTATGTACGCATGAGACTTGTAAATAAGTTGTTGAACACTGGAGAAGTGTCAGATTGATGTAAAGAAAGAGATTTCTTCTTGCCTTGATATACGGAACTTATGTAAAGGCATACGTAAAACCACCAAGTAGTAATAAATATGGAATTGGAATCTTATCATGTATAAATACTCTATCATTATGTAGAAGCATTTAAGTTAGTACTAATTGATGCATATTTCCTTTGTATGTGGATGTGGGATTTTGTTGCATGCTTTGACTTGGAAATTTGGAACAATATGTTGTTATCTTGTTCCTTGAATATGTATCCTGTCATTGCTATTCGTTGCTTCTTTAGCTTATTTCTAGTTATTCCTCCTGTTATTTTCCTATGCTTACAAATTGTCTAGGTTATATGAGTAGGTATATTTGACCCTAAACCTTGAAACTACTTCACCGAGGTTAGTCAAGATACTTGTTGAGTACATGAGGTCGGTTGTACTCATACTACATTTCTGCACACTGCGTGCAGATATTTGGAACTAAGCAGCTGTGGAGTTCAAGGCCAAGCATTGAGGATTCGATGTTCTAGCTATCTACTATTATTTTGTTCATGGTAGTATATGACATGATTTCTGTTTATGTAACTTTCAAACAAATGATATAATTCTTCTTGCCAATGTTGTAACTCAAATTTAGTTGCTCATGACTTGTACTACTAGTCCTTGGAAGTTGTTTTTTCTGCATTTTATTTCAATATTGTTTAATGATTTCAAGCTTAGACTGTGTTATGTATTAGTTGGATTATCTAGTAGGTTGGGTTAGGTGCCACTGGTGGGATTTTGGGTTGTGACAAGTTGGTACCAAAGCACTAGATTCATAGGTTCTATGAGTTATGAGCATGTCTAGTAGAGTTTTGCATATCGGTATGGAGATGGCTATACTTATGTTCGAGAGGCTACGAGATATTTAGGAAACTTCACTTCCTTCTTTCCTTATCATACGACTTCATTTCAGCTTGAGGTTTAAACTTTGATCCTTTCCATTTGTTCGTATACGTTGTTGAAGACATGTTATTTGATAAGCACCTGCGATTTGTGATAATGTTGTAGAAGTTCTACGAGATAGTTATGTGATAGGTGTTGTGTGTCTTAAGGACTATGTTTAGAGAGTTTGGATATAGTGAGAAGGGTTGTTTGAGATGCTACATAATAGGCGCGTTTAATTATCATCTCGTGGTGTAGCTCAACTTTAGGGTACATGTGTATTGGTGGATCTTTAGCTATTCATTAGTGGGATGGAACAGATTCTTGTATATTGTTGACAAGTGTAGACTTGATAGAATTAGTTGAACATATAGAGGTTGTAATCTTGGTAAGGTCAGAGAAAGGTGTCGTGTTGAGGCATAGCATGTGGGTGTCTTCTATGATGAGGTTTGAGGTTTTAAGATTCCCTTATGAGGTTACCAGGTGATTTAGGATGATGTGATTAGGGCTTTAGCCTAAGTGGGGGAGTTTGTCATCGACGATTAGGTAATGTGGGTATGTGTTGTTTCTAGATTAGGTATATTTGTGGGCCTATAATGACTTGAGGTAGAGTGGCATCAAGGTCAACTTGAATTGCGATTTATCAGATATGTGATATACTACGCCTGAGTGGTGTATAGTGATTTCATAGTGACTTAGGTTCGACATTCATTGTGGTTATAGGATGAAATAGGAAGATACTCACTCGGATGTCTAATATCTAGGTTAATCCTTCTGATGGGATGAGGTGTAATAGGGCACATATTGTTCGGTATGCTTGGTTATGTATTTGGGAACTAGAGTATAGTGGTTGATTTTCGGGATATAATTTCAACGGGTTCGAGTTTCCAGATGTGACATTTTTGCGGCTGGCCTTTTGGATTTGGCAGCCTGCGTGGCTTTGGTGGTTTAGATAGACTCAGTTCTGATAGCATAATTTTGAGTAAATGAGTTTAGAGAGCCTATGATGTATTTGACCGTGACTTTGAGGTAGATGTCTTCTATGAGTACGAAAAGTTTGTTGTTGTGATTATCTTCTAGATTAATTTAGATGGTATGCATCTAGTTGATAGAGTACCTTTAGGGATGACTATCTTATTTGTGATTTAGTGTTGATAGAAAATTTCGTATTTTCATATGGCATGGCAATGCGCGTGGTAAGTCACGTGAGATTTGGATTGGGCATAAAGGGTTGTGGTTTCTTTCCGAAAGGAAGGCTACAAGTTGGAGATAGCGCGAGAGATTTTAGAGGCTTATGAGAGTAATGGTACTATCTGGAGTCGCCTGAGAAATATGTGTGTTGTAGGAGATGCATTGTGTCTTGACTTGCGAGTTACTTGATTAAGTACTACAGAAATTGGGTGGCTGGTAATCGATGATGTTCATATTTTTGGCTACTCGACATGTTAGATTAATAGAAATATGCTTTATGAGCTGCTTGTGTGTAGGTGACGGCGCAGTCATTTGAGTGGGTGAATTGGAGATCAGGTATGGAAATCCTTGTGTTCTTGAGGTTTAGAGGACGGATTTATTTTCTAGAGGCATGACTATGTACCTATTTCGAAATGGTTTAAATCGGTTAGGTGGGCTATCGATTATCCTATGGAGGATATGTATTTCGCGTTAGGTCAGATCTAGTTACTCACTACATCATTTATTATAGATGTGCCGTCAAGTATAGTTAGTCCTATTCATGCCATTAAATGTTTCATTGGTTTCTTCTCGTATGCTAAGTGGGTTGTGAGACTACTTAATTATCCATAGGTTAGAGACCATGATTGGGCTTTGATGCTTTATTTTGAAATTGAACGTCCTTTGTTTGATGGATTATGTGTTTAAGCTAAAATTATATGTTACATACAGGTAAACGCCATGGTTAGAGACCATCTCATGTGTTCATGCGTACATTGTTGTATCTTTATTTATTATGTCCCTGTCCATCTTATCGATCATCTCTAAAACGTATGCATAAATTCTTAGAAATGAAAGTCTTATATTAGTTGGCATACTTATGGTACGTTGGGACATTTTGAGCGTATTAAGACAATTGTGGCACGAGGTGTGTGCCGTGCAATTATTATGATATTGGCATTGTTGTGGCATGAGGCTTATGTTGTGCAGTTATTGTGATATTGTCACTAATGTATCATGAGGTTTCTATCGTGCGGTTATCATGATGGGATGGGATTCCTTGTGTTTATTTCACAAGTTTTGCTTCTCCTTTATGGAAAAGGTCCTTATGGCTATGTTTTGTTGCCTTGCCTGCCAAACTTGCTTGATAGTTCTCTTATTCGATCCTTTTACAATTATTTATCATATTTGAGATATCACTTGTTTGATGCATAGACCACGTGTGTGAAATTACATGTAGCATTTGTCGTGACTTATCAGCTGAATAGCTTGTACTTGGTGAGGCAAACTTAGCTGACTTGGAATTAGTGCAATCTTATTTGGATAATGTATCTTTAGAAGAAGAATGCCATTCCACATCTTAGAAATTGGTGATAGTCTTGTTTATATGATACTGGATATGAGTTTCTATAGGTTTAATTTATCATTAGCAACGTTATAAAGGGGCAGCAAGTTGATCTATTTGAGTTTGGGCATTTGACCGATACTAGGTTTGACTACGGGTTGTGTTATGACAATGAAGTGTGGCTAGAGAGGTGTATGATGCGTGATATATCATGTGGTTGTGCTTCATTAGTTCATCTATAACTTGATAGTGGTTATTTAAGTTGATACTGTAGAGCTATTGTGAGACTCAGGTTTTGGAAGGAGATTCTAAGTATTGATATTACGTTTGAAGGCTTACAAGTGTAGGTTAAAAGGGTAGATCTTCGGTCGTGAGGTGTTACTGGATTGGTATACGTAGGGTGTAACGACCTGGTCGGTCGTTTTGAGTAATTTAGTCTCGTTTACCCTATTTGATTCTTTACATATGTGTATTTGTGGTTATGTAACTTGCCTGGGTGGTTGGTTTGGTTTCGGGAAGGTTTTAGGGTGAATTGAGACACTTAGTCCCAATGTTGGAAGTTTAAGTTGTAAGAGTTGACCGGAGTTTGATTTTTGTGTAGACAACTCCGAAATGAAGTTTTGATGGTCCCAATAGCTTCGTATGGTAATTTTGGACTTAGGCATATTCTCGGATGTAGATTTGGAGGTCCGTAGGTTAATTTGATGTTTTTTGGCGAAAGTTGGAAGGTTGATAGGTTTGTCTGTACGAGAGTTGACTTTGATAATATCGGATTTGATCTTTTTTTCTGAGAGTTGGAATAGGTCCACTATGTCAATTGTAGCTTGCATGCAATATTTGAGGTTATTCTGAGTTGTTTAGGCTTGTTTGGTGTAAGTTCTGATTTTGGAAATTTGAATTAATTCCTTAGGATTGAATTGAGGTGTTATTCATGGTTTTGACGTTATTTGGTGTGATTTGAGGTCTCGAGTAGGTCTGTGTTATGTTCTGGGATTGGTTGGTGTGATTGGACAGGGTCCTGGGGCCCTCGGGTATGTTTCGGGTGGGTTTCAGGCCATTTCTCCATGTTCTGGAACTGTTGATTCTCAGTTCTGGTTTCCTTCTTCGCGACAGCGAAGAAGCAGTCACGTTTGCGGAGGGTCTTTGGATGGCAGATGAGTTTGTTCTTAGCGTTCGCAAAGCTTTGGGTGGCACTGGCCTTCAGGATCGCGTTAGGTAAGACGCGTTCGCGTAGAAGGGGAGGTCGGCATGGGCGTCAGGCCATTAGCCTTTGCAATAGCGAGAGGCGGACCGCGTTCGTGTAGGGTTCGGATGGTTGTGTATCGCGTTCGCGACCGAGGTCTCGTATTCACGTAAACCATTTCTGGGGCAGTGTTTGGTTGTGCTTTGCGATCGTGAAGTTGGTCCCACAATTGCAAAGGGTATGCCTGGGCAGACATTTTAGTCATTTTAGCATATTTTGAGTTGTAGAGCTCGGATTTGGGCAGTTTTGGAGGGAATTTTCACGATTTGGATTAGGGTTAGTATTTTTGAATTGGATTTGTTAATTATTCATGATTCCGACCTTGATTTTAGCATTTAGTTGGTGAATTAAAGTGAGAAAATTGGGGATTCTAGTAAAAGCTTTCCTAAAGTATCAATTGATGAGTTGAGGGTAGATTTGAGGTCGGATTTGGATGAAACCCATATATTTTGACTTGTATCAGAATGGATGTTCAAAATTTGTAAGTTTAGTTGGGTTCCGCGATGCGGGCCCGGGGTTATCTTTTTGGGTTGACTTTTTATTTTTGGTTAAAGATCTTAGCTTTATCATTTGGAATTAATTTCTATGGCTTTTATTGATAATATTAAGTTATTTTGGCTAGATTCGAGTTGTCCGGAGGTTGACTCACACGGGAAAGGCTTATTAAAGGATTGATTTAGCTTGTTTGAGGTAAGTATCTTACCTAAACTAGGTTGAGGCACTAGTTGCCTGAGTTATTTGTGATAGCTACGTGCTATGGGTGGCGCATATGTGTAGGGTTAAGGTTATGTGCGTGCACGGGGGTGTTTTTCATGCTCAGGGTAGTATTTAGGCTATGATATGCCTTGGATTGATTGCTAAGCTTCATGCTGTGACGATTCTTATACTTGTACCCCTGTTGTGAGCTATTTGAGCCATGTTTGAGGTTACATAGAGGTTAATCTCTTGATTCAACCCGATAATTGCTACTTTTGTGGTGTATTCGCCTGATTTGAGCTATGATAGCACACTTTGCACATGCATATACCTTAGCATGTCACTTATACCGGTCCAAGAGTATGAAATTTGATGTCTTTGATCATGTACATGTATTCTTGTATATCTACTTTCTGTATGATATGGATTGGACCGGTAGCCTTTGACCACGCCGGGCGGATTGTGATAGTGAGTCTGTGACCACGTCGGGCGGATTGTTATATTGAGCCTGTGATTACGCCGGTCGGATTGTTATATTGAGCATGTGACCACACCGAGGCGATTGTGATATTGAGCCTGCGATCATGCTAGGCGAATTGTAATATTGAGCCTATGACCACGCTGGGCGGATTGTGATATTGGCACGTGAGTTGTCCGTGCAGTTGGTATTATTATCATGTGAGTTGTCCGTGCAACACGTGAGTTATCCGTGCAGCACGTGAGTTGTCCGTGAAGTTGATATTATTAGCACGTGAGATGATAGGAATTCATCTCCCTATTATTAAGGAACACTGATCAGTGGTTTCGTACGGTTGTAAAAATTCTGAGGAAAAGCTGGCCAGTGTTTGATTTGGTTATTGAATTTCATCATTACTTGCAATTTCCTTGGTTAATTACCTGATTTAATTGCATATCATCTTTATATGATGAACTATTGACCGAGCAGAGTATGTTAAGAAATTATGTGCACCAAGGTAGTTCATTTTGATATTTATGACTTGCTCATATATTGTTTTGTACTTGTTGAGTTCATGAACTGTACAGGTGATTAGCAGGTATCATTTGTAATTCTTACTTCTATTACCTTGTCGAGGTTAGTTATGATACTTGTTGAGTTCATGGGGTTGGTTGTACTCATACTACACTCTGCACTTAATTATGCAGATCCAGGCGTCGGACTAAATAGTGGCTAGTTGTGAGGTGTTTCTGTGAGCATTTTGGACAGATGAGGTATAGCTGCATCTCGACCGCAGTCTTGGTATCTCTTTTCCTTTTGTACTATTATTTCTATTCAGACAGTGTCATTATTCTGTATTCCAGACTTGTACTTTTAACTAGAGCCCATGACACTATATTACCAATTCTATGGAGTTATTGTATTTCAATGCAATTATTCATGTTATCGGCATTAGACTTGTACTATTTCTTTGTTGTTTCTGTTATTGCGTTTCGTTGTTGTTATGTTGGTTTGCCTAGCAAGTGAGTCTGGCGCCATCACGGCTGGTTGTGGTTTTGGGGTCGTGACATAGGGTGACGTGGGGCTACTTGTGAAGAGGTGTATGATGAGTCTAATCAACTATCTGATAGGTTTAGAGCGATTCTTAGCACGTTCGAGGATGAACGTATGTTTAAGTGGGGGAGAATGTAACGACCTGACTATTCGTTTTGAGTTGTAGGCTTCGTTTAGCGATCCAACACTTCAAGTAGGTTCATATGATATTTTAAGACCTGCGTTTTAGGTTGGTTTTGAATTCTGAGAAGTTCGGGATTGTTTTAGAAGAAGAATTCTATTTTTAGAGACTTTAAGTTGAAAGAATTGACCAAAATTTGACTTTTGAGTAAACGAGCTCAGATTCATGTTGAGATAACTTATGACTATTATACTTTGTGGTAGTTAAAATATAAAATAAAGTAAATTAATTTACTTAACATATTAAAGATTTGATGACTTTGAAAATTAAAAAAATTGCAAGCAGCAATAAGATCTTAAATAAAATATCTATACTATAGAAGTAATGTGAGATTATTTTAATAATACTCAAAAATAGTATTGGTAAATTGAAATAATACATGAATATTTTTTTAACATTAAAATTAAAGTGAATAAATTATATCTTCAGGAGTAGAAAAATCTGTATTATACTTTTTTATATTAAGCAAGGATCTTTCATCAAATGGTAACATTTTCTGTGCCACATGAAAATATAAGAATACTAAATAATGATTAATACAACAATTACAAGTAATAATAAACAAAAAAAATAAAAATAAAAATATTGAAGGATAAGACTTATTTAAATTTGAGATGAGAAAGTGTCTTTCAAGCTATAATGAGGAAAGTCATATAATAGATAATACCACATAAATGAAATACAATAAAATCAAAACTAAAAAATATTTAACAATTAAAGAATTTCAAGTAATGAGTAAATAAGCTTACTAAAAAAGTTTATTATAAAAATATAGAGATAAAATTTATTTGAATTGGAGATCAGAAAGTATCTTTTGAATTATGATGAGAAAATGGATTATATAACATAACTAAAATCATAATAGATAAAATCAAAAAAAAAAAATAGAACAGTGAAAGAAGTGGCAAGCTGTTGAAGATACTAACAAAGCTAAATGAGATGGCCAACTTTTTGCTGGATAAAGAAATTCAACATTTTGAAGCTAATTGTTCTTCTTCTTTAGCAATAATTTTGTAGAGACAACTCAATAAAATTCATTTATTTATATTTTGGTTTAATTCTTTTGAAAGCGATCGTTAAATTTAGTATGCAATATATATCTATTTTTACTAATTCTCTCCGCACTTTTTATATTGAAACGATCCGCGCTGCCTGGTTATGTATACTATTTACAAAATAATAGCTACAATTTCTTCTTAAATTACTTTTGGATTCCTTCCAAAAGCTTTTACTTTTGTTGATCACAACTGTTTGCTATTATCTTGAATTTTATTACTGTAAACTAATGATCAATTTTGATCTTTCAGATCGTTCATACTCTATTTTTTCTTCTGCTTACACTTTAGTACCTCAGTTGTCGCTCTCTCTTATTTCTACTTTTGCTCTCGCTCTGTGCTTGCATTCTTGCTTGTGCTTGCTCTCACTTCTTAATTGAGCACACACAACTCAACTGAACCGCCTCTATTTATGGATAAGGTGATGATGGAAAGATTTAGTACACGTATAATTTTAGAATTACACCTTACTTATTTCCAGATAGAATACTTCTAGGTTCAGACTCTAAAAATATCTTTTAATTTACAAGAATTCCTTCAATATTAATTTTAGAGTCTCCATTGAAATATTTTACATATCATAGTAATTAAGTTGACAAAGCTTTTAACATGTATGTCGGTGTTATTCATTTTGAACGAATTTGGGAGAGAAGGTTAAAAAACAATATTAACATATATTTACTTCCATAAGTTCGATGTATGTATTTGTTTATATTGCTTGATTTTATTATATCGTCCAAAATCTCATATCAAGTCTAACTTTGAAATCTCTGTACCATCACGTAGTAAAGTGACGAAACAAATATAAAAGTACTTCAATATTAGACATAATTGTTTACCATCAAAATCGGATAACAACTGAATTTTTATGCGTTTTTTAGGATACGTGATCTAACTTGATACAAAAATAAGAAATCAGATTAAAATTGAAATTTTTAATAAAAGATAAATGCAAACCATACAAGTTAAGTAGTTTTGTCCTTGAAGGTTGATCGCCCTTGGGCCAAAAAATATTGCAATCGATTGCCGAAACAGAGTAGTGAGATAATAATAACTAAAAAGAACAATATATTGCTTTAGAATGCCAGTTACAACGTGTTGAACAAATAATCAAACCCCCCCTTTATAGAGTAGAGTAATCCTACTTTAGATAAGGTAAAAAATCTCATGATTTGCTAATTAAGCGGTTCCATTGATACGTGCCAAGATTCCCGCCATGATGCGCGACCGGTTACGGATATTTCAGCCTACCGTTATTTTGGTTCGATGATGTTCTCTCAAGCTTATTCGAGGTCAGGGTCGGTTGCGGGATCATGGGCTCAATGTTCTCCAGGACGGACATTCTGACCTCGTGTTCTGGTTTGATGAGACTCGGGGTCAATCTTCAACCCTTTGCATTTCGAGCACGATCCGTCGTGCAATAGTCGAGCCCGATTTCAACCGTATAAAGATAGTCCCCTCGTTTTTCGGAGAGTAAATGACGAGAAATGATATGAGCCTCAGATTCTCACTATACGAGCTTCCGATTCTCATTCTGATAAATGACGACAAATTCATGACGTAAGTGATAAGAATAGTAGAAACGTCCCGTCGGTGCAGTCTTCAAGGCATTAAATGTATGTCAGTTAACAGTCTGCCGGTTTAGGATGCAAACCGCCGTTTTGAGAAAACTATAAATACCCTTTCATCCATTCATTAGAACTTTTACATTCAAACATTTTTACTTGTGTTTTAAAAAAACTTTATCACTCTCATCTTCAAATCTCTTCCCTTCTGGTTTTCTGAAAGCCTTCATAAGTTATATGCTAATTACACCTCCGTCTTATCAATCCCTTCTTTTCTCCTCTATTTAGAAGCAATGGCAAATACATCAAAATACGTTCCTCAAAAAGAAACTCCCTCTTCCTCGAAACTGACCGAGAACGTTTTTCATGTTGTTACCGAGGAACCGACATCGGAACCCCTTCTAAAGATGTTTGTCCCTACGAGGTGTCCAACCGGAGCCGATTTCAAGGTTGAGAAACTTCCTCGGTACTGGGCCGGTGCGAACCGGTCTCAAGATATATATGTTCGGTCACCGACAGTGTTCTCGATAACGTCAATGAGGACTAAAACTGAGTCGGTAAACACGTAGTGGTTCCTACGCCCGAGGAAGCAATCACCACCCACGTGGAGGGCTTTTTAAGTGTTTACACTTATCCCTTCATGTTGGGCCCTTTGGATCCGGTCATCATCGCCTTTTGTAAAAGGTACGAAGTAACCTTAAGCCAAATTCATCACTCCATCGATTGAGGGATGAGTCCGAGGGGGAAGAAGAAGACTTTGATCTAGTGGCCAGTATGCCACCACAGCTCAAAGGGCAAGGGGCCTCTGAACCAGGGGTAGGCGAAGTCGATTTTCATCATGTCGGGAAAGCCGAGGTGGAGGCAGGAGCTGAGGCTTCCCGTGACGCGGGGAAAGCACCACAGGAAGCACTTGGTCTGATAGAGATTGTTAAATCGCCCTCGTTCACAGAGTCAATGTTTAACGAGGCCCAAGTAGCAAAAGAACGCCCCATCGAGGGAGCCCATATATTGAAAGACCCTTTCCGTGGTTTTTTCGATGGTGTGGATTCGACGGCCATGGAGGATGCTATTGTATTTGGCGATTTAGTGATACCGAGGAAGAGCTCACCCTCTGAAACAAGCGGGCCTCCTCGAGCCCGAAATTGGTCGATTGATTCCTTGCCCCGAGTGCTTATCCTGATTGGAAACACACAGTTGTCTTTTTCCTTCCTGAGGATTCCCGAGTTCTTTTCGCCCCCTTAATGGTGGCCAGCTATCTTCGATGCTTGGTGAACGAAGAGGATCAGGCCAAAATGAACGAGGTGGAAGCGCCCCTGCCTGTTCAAGGAAGCTCAAGGTACGTTGAATCGGGTAACTTTGGATGTCCCTTTATTATGTACTTAGATTTTGTAGTAAGTAATCATAACATTTTCCTTTGTACTTGCAGGCCTCGGTACTTCATCACGAGGCTTTTCTCTGATACCGGGAAGAGTTCAAACGCCACGAGGCCGAGATTTGGGAGCTTACTGAGAAGAAAGACACCTTTAAACTTCTTAGTAAGCAGCTCGAAGGGGAGGCTAAGAGCCTCCATGCCGAACTGGAGGTTACTCAGAAGGATCATGCTGACTTGGTCGAGCAGGTAAAAGTTTTTGAAGTAAGTGATGATGAATTTGATTCGGTGACTGATGGTCAAAATCCGCAAGTCCAGCAAAAACTCGATCGAATTGATCAACTTCGAACCGAGATGGATGTAGACAAAGTTGAGACCGATGAATGAAGAGGCAAGATGGATGTCTGACCTCGGAAAATAAGGCAGTTCAGGCACAGCTAACTTCAGTCGAAACACAGCTAAGAGCGGCAAAGGAAAGGGCCAAGATCCAGACCAAAAGGGTCGAGGAGCTTCAATCTCGGCTTGGTTCGGTCGTCTCAGATCGAGATAATCTAGCCAAGGAGCTTAAAACGGCTAAGTCGGAAGTCGCCAGTGATCAAAGCCAAAGCTGATGAAATGGTGGCCCAGTAAAGGCTGATGTCGAAGCGGCTCAAGACCAAACAAAAAATATAGTCGAGCATATGAAGTGGCAATCCCTTAGGCAGGCCCTCGAGGAAGTCCACGCTAGAGGTTTTGACTTATCTGTGGAGATTGAGGATGCCAAGGTGTTTGAAGCCGAGGCCAGGAAATTGGCCTATCCCGAAGAGAATGATTCCGAAGGTTCAGTCGGGTCCGAGGAATGAGAAGACCCTCGAAATCCCGATGACGAGGCGAGCTCGGGTTACGATTAGGTCGCTTCTGTTCGATTTTATTCCTTTCTGTACATAATAATATTGTGTGTCAAGGCTGCTCGGCCTTTATAAAAAATTGTATCGGGGCTATTCAGCTCTTGTGAAAAGAATTTTTGATATATATATGAGGCTTTTTTCCCTTTCACAGCGTTCGAATTTTTTCTTTGCTTTTTTATTTGTATTCGCAAAGATCAAAATGCCTTAGCATGAAATAGTTAGGTTGTGTTTGAAGGTTTGAACAAACCTTAACTTTAACATTATTTCGTTTTGAGGCATCGTGGGGATTCGGTGTTATCAAAAACTTTTCCCCAAAGTAGTTTAGGTTTATAGTTTACCGAGGGTAGCCTTTAGAACCAGTTAAGAAATTTCAAGGACTTGTTATTTTTGTTACGGGCTTCGGACGTCTCCGAGCCATGTTTATGTGGCCGTAGCCTTTATAGTTCTAGTGTTGTCCCGTGTTAATATCATTACTCCGAGTTATCCGGTTTTGCCTAAGATGGCAGTCCCCGAGTGGGGGTGGCCTTAGCCTATAAAGTTCGAGGGTTGCCTAATAGGACCCCCCAAGGTCTAATAGCTTGGATCGTCCAAGTTTGTTTTTCGGACGGCGATCCCCGAGCGAGAGAGTGATTTATTCAAACTCAAGTTAAGGTGGCCCTTGGGCTCGTTTCCTTTAGGGGATCAGAAGCAGAAAATTCCTTGAGAAATGTAAAGGAAAAAAATTTAAAAGACAAGATGTTTGCAAGGAAGAGACTCCTCTTTATTCTTGTGCATAATAGTAATGTATGTGTACATCTCGAGCAGTCTATGTGAGAACGGTTCATTTGACTGTTTGGACCTTAAATTGAATCCTACTGATCGAGACCCTTCAATCCTGAAGTCTCTTTCCATGCTAAAGTCAATATTAGAGGTAACGCCCTCAGTGTTCGGGGTTGATCGAAGAGAGGCGTCGAATGCTTTTGTGATCATAGTCACCAGTTCGTTACCAGCCTTGGATTCTAAGTTAGCATGATTTACTTGTATCCTCATTAAAAACCTTGTCGTAAAACCCATTTGGGACAAAGCCGGTTCAAGGAAAAAGAGTGTAACGCGGCTTTCAGACCTAACATCTCGTATCGTCCCTTGTTGGCTACCTGCAACGTTAGTTTAAAATGTAAATAAGAACGGGGCCGTACCTTAACATTAATATCACTTCAAGTTAGTTATATTCCAGTTGTTCGGTAGTTGTTCACTGTTCATCGTTCCGAGCTTGTAGGATCCTTTTCCGGTGATTTTGACGATATGATACCAGTCCTTCCTAGTTCGGTCCCAACTTTCCCTTGTTCAGGTTTCGGGTGTTCAGTGTGACCTTTCTTAGCACTAAGTCCCCGACGTTGATATATCGAAGCTTGGCCCTTCTGTTGTAATATCTCTCAATCCGTTGCTTTTGGGCAGCCAACCGAATAAGGGCGGCTTCGCGCCTTTCATCCAATAGTTCCAAGCTCGTATTCATTGCCTCGTCATTTGATTCCTTTGTTGCATATCAGAATCTAGTACTTGGCTCTCCGACTTCGGTCGATATTAGAGCTTCGCTGCTGTAAACCAATGAAAATGGGGTGGCCCCGAGTATTGGACTTTGAGGTCGTACGGTATGCCCATAAATCTTCGGGTAGGATTTCCTTCCACCTTCCTTTGGCATTGGTTAACCTTATTGTAAGGTTTTGGAGTACTATTTAGTTGGTCGATTCGGCTTGTCTATTCCCACTAGGGTGATAAGGTGTTGACAGGATCCGTTTGATCTTACGATCCTCGAGAAACTTGGTCACTTTGCTGCCGATAAATTATTTCCCGTTGTCATATACGATTTCGGATGGCACTCTGAACCGACATATGAGATGGCCCCAAATAAAGTCGATGACCTCCTTTTCCCTGACCTTCTCATATGCCTGGGCTTCCATCCACTTAGAAAAACAATCAGTCATAAATAATATAAATTGAGCCATACCTGGTGCCCATGGGAGGGGGCCAACGATGTCCATTTCCCACTTCATGAATGGCCATAGTGATAAAACCGAGTGGAGCAGCTCCCCGAGTCGATGGATCATTAGAGCGTGTCTTTGGCATTCATCATATTTTCGAACGAATTCTTTTGCGTATTTTTCCATGTCGATCCAATAATAACCGACTCTGATTATTTTTCAAATTAGTGATTCGGCGCCCGAATGATTTCCACAGGTACCTTCGTGGATTTTCCTCAAATCTGCATCGCCCGGCCCTAGACATATTGCAAATGGACCATCAAATGTTCTTCTCAACAAGGTTCCATCTTGGACAGGCTAAATTGGGCCGCCTTTGTACGCAGGGCCCACGACTCTTTTGGACGCGAGGGCAGTTTACCGGATCTGAGATATTCTACGTACTTATTCCTCCAATCCCAAGTTAGGCTCTTCGCGTTGATCTCAGCGTGGCCTTCTTCCACCACTGATATCATAAGTGTGTACGACTTCTCCCGAGTTGAATTCGTCGTCTTCGACCGATGACCCTAAGTTAGCGAGGGCATCGACCTTGCTGTTTTAATCCCGAGGTACATGTTGCAAAGTCCATTATTTTAATCGATGTAATGTCACCTGTAATTTGTCCAAGTATCTTAGCATTCCTTCTCTCTGACCTCGAATGTTCCATTGACTTGGTTTACCACAAGGAAGGAGTCGCACTTGGCTTCTATCACTTCCGCCCCCAAGATCTTGGCTAGTTCAAGGCCTGCAATCATGGCCTCATATTCAGCCTCGTTGTTAGTCAATTTCATAGTCTTAATATATTACCTGTTGGCGACTTTAATACGATGCCAAGTCCGGACTTTTTTGCATTTGAGGCGCCGTCCATGAAGAGGGTCCATATTCCCATGGAAGTTCCTGAGTTAATCAAGAACTCTCTTTCGACCTCGGGTATTAGGGCCAGTGTAAAGTCGGCCACAAATTCTGCCAAAATTTGAGACTTAATCGCGGTTTGAGGTCGATACTCAATTTCGTACCCACTTATTTCTATGGCCCATTTGGCCAGTCGGCCCGAGAGTTCAAACTTATGCATAATGTTCCTCAATGGTTAAGTAGTTATGACACATATGGGATGACATTGGAAGTACGGTTTTAGCTTCCTAGAGGCGCTTAACAAATCTAGCGCCAGTTTTTCCAGGTGAAGCTACCTAGTTTTGGCCTCACCTAAGGTTCTACTAATATAGTAAATTGAAAATTACGTACCTTGCTCTTCCCGAACTAGGACTCCACTTACTGCTATCTCCAAGACCGCAAGTACAAGTATAGTTGTTCGTCCGCCTTCGATGTGTGAAATAAGGGGGGTGGGGGGGCTCGATAAATACCTTTTGAGGGCCTCCAAAGCTTGCTGGCATTCCGGGGTCCACGAAAAGTCATTCTTCTTCTTTAACAGTGCGAAGAATCGGTGGCTTTTGTCGGATGACCTCGAAATAAATTGCCCCAAGGCGGCTATTCGCGCAGATAAGCTTTGCACGGCCTTTACGTTGTCCACGACCGTGATAGTTTTTATGGTGTTGATCTTATTAGGATTGATCTTAATTCCCCGATTGGATACCATAAATCCGAGGAATTTCCCTGACCCTACTCCAAATGCACACTTTTTTGGGTTCACTTCATGTTGTACTGCTTCAGTATACTGAATGTTTCCTGCAAATGTCCTAAATGGTCCTCTGCTCGCAGGGACTTAACTAACATGTCATCAATGTAAACCTCCACTCATTTTCCTATTTGTTCTCGAACATCCAATTTACTAAGCGTTGGTACGTGGCACCAACATTTTTTAATCCAAACGGCATTACGTTATAACAGTATGTGCCATACTTACTGATGGAGGAAGTTTTTTTCTGATCACCCCCGGGTCCATCTGTATTTGGTTGTACCCGGAATAGGTGTCGAGAAAACTGAGGGTCTCGTGGTCGCCGTGGCATCAATCATACGGTCGATGTTAGGCGAAGGAAAAGATTCTCTGGGGCATGCTTTATTCAAATCTTTATAGTCTACGCACATTCTTAGTTTATTCCCTTTTTTAGGGACTACCACTACGTTTGCTAACCAATTCGGGTATTTGACCTCCTGAATAGACCCAATTTTAAGAAGTTTGGATACCTCATCCTTGATGAAAGCATGCTTGATCTCGGACTGGAGATGAAACTTCGGGTTCAGGCTCAGCTTATGAGTGGTTATCTCCGATGAGATAACTGTCATATTAAGGTGGGACCAAGCGAAACAGTCTTCATTAGTTATAAGAAATTGAATGAGTTCTACCCTGAGCTCGGAGCTTAGCCCCGTGCCTAGGTATACCTTTCGATCGGGCAAGTTTTCTCGCAGTATGACTCGTCCCAGTTCCTCGACCATTGATTTAGTGGCGTCGAAATCATCGGGGGCTATAAAAGATCTGGGAATCCCATAATCATCATCCTCGACTTCCCCTTGTTTGTTCGAATCTGCCGAAGATGGTACCAGTGGTTGCTTTTTTGCCCCGTTTTTTACCACCTGGTTTGGGCCCTTCGATATTGAAACAGTAGATGTTGGTGTCACCTCTTCAATCGTGAATATTTCATTTTGCAGCCGGTTGTTCCCCGTAGACCGTTCTAACTCCGTCTGGTGTTGGAAATTTCAATTCCTGGTGCAGTATCGAAGGCACGCCCTCATGTTGTGGAACTATGGCCTTCTGAACAAAGCGTTGTGCCTCATGTCTCCTTCGATTACATAAAACTTAGTTCCTGTATGGTCCCAGCGGTCTTTACTGGTAATATTATTTCACCCTTAGTGGTTTCATATGCCATGTTGAATCCGTTTAGAACTCGGGCTGAAGGCACGATTTGGTCTTGTAGACCGAGCTACTCCACGACCCTCGATCGAATGATGTAGGCCGAGCTACCTAGATCAATTAACATACGTTTAACTCAAATTTTATGTATGATTACAGATATTACCAGTGAATCATTGTGGGACTGTACAATCCCTTCCGCGTCCTCATCGTTGAAAGATAAAGTTCCTTCCGGTATGTAGTCTCAAGTTCATTTCTTCCAAGTGATAGATACTTTGGTGCGTCTCAACATCGGCCCTTAAGGGATATCGACCTCGCTAATGATCATGTTAATGACGTGTTGAAGTTCTTCTTGTTCTGTCTGTTTGTTAGAATCCCTTTTCCTGAAATTATTCTTGGCTCGGTCGCTCAAGAATTCTCAAAGATTCCCGTTATTGAATAGTCGGGCTACTTCCTCTATCAGTTGTCGACAATATTCCGTTTTGTGACTGTGAGTGCCATGATATTCGCACATCTGGTTAGGATCCTTTTGGGTTGGATCGGATTGTAGAGATCAAGGCCATTTGGTATATTTGATGCGCCCAATAGCTGATACAATGGCGGCATCATCGACATTAAAGTTGTATTCCGATAGCCTCGGTGCTTCTTTAGGCCCGATGGACCTATCAAAGCTGTTTTTGGTCATGAGTCTCCAGTTGCTCTGGCCTCGGTCATTCTCCTTTCGTTTCTCATGGAGTTCCGCCCGGACCTACTGCTTTTTCGGTCTCTATTATATGGCTGATGTTGATCCCTGTTTAGCCTCGATTCGCGATCGATATCTCTTCTTGACTCTGTCGAGGGTTCTAACGGGATAAACAGACCCCGAAGGGGCCCCGAGCTGATCATGTTTGACTCTGATTTTTTATTGAACCGGTTATGCACATCAGCCCATGTAACAGCCAGGTATTCTATTAAGTTCTGCTTTAGTCATTGTGAAGCCACCGATCTTCTAATATTATGTCCCTGAGTGATTGAACAGCCTAATCATCAGCGATGCGGCAGATCCATTCGTTCCATTTGAAACCGGGACAGGAACTCTTTGAGCATCTCGTTATCCTTTTGTTTGACTTTGAAAAGGTCCGATTTCCTAGTCTCGACCTTGATGGCACCTGCGTGTGCCTTTACGAAAGAATCTGCAAGCATAGCAAATGAGTTCATAGAATTAGGAGGTAAATTGTGATACCATATCATAGCTCCCTTCGACAGGGTCTCCTCAAATTTTTTGAACAGAACAGATCTAATCTCATCGTCCTCCGGGTCGTTCCCTTTGATAGCACATGTATACAAGGTTACATGCTCGTTTGGGTCGGTCGTTCCATTATAATTGGGTATTTTGGGCATAGGGATTTCTTGGGGATCGGCTTAGAAGCCCCGCTTGGTGGAAAAGGTTTTTGTACGAACTTCCTGGAATTCAGGCCCTTCAATACCGGAGGTGCACTTGGGATTTGGTCTACCCTGGAGTTGTAGGTTTCCACCTTTTTCTCGTTAGCCTCGATCTTCTTCTCCCCTGATTCTATCTGTTTTGTCAGCTCCTGGAGCATCTTTATAATCTCAGGGTTAGCCCCCGATTCATGTTCGTTTGACCTTTCTACGACCGGTTCATCCCTGCGGGTGACTTCCCGGGGAGGATCGAGCTCAACTCTACTCGGTGCACGGCTTCGGTTCTGTAACTGAGCTATCGCCGCCTGTTGAGCCTGCAACATTTTGAAGATCACTCATAGGCTGATCTTGTCTCCTTCAACATTTTTTGTGTTCCGAGTTGCCGATCGAGATCCTCCACAAACGCTATTTTCGGTGTCAATAGGCAAGTTTGCATCGATAGCCACATGCGAATTAGCGTCAATCGGATCTGCGATCGGAATTCCAGCAGGATCAGCAGGCGGTATCTCGTTACTGGGCGCCATATTGTTATTTTCACCTTGGTGACCGGACTGATTGTCAACATGCAGAGGTGCTGATTGAGAGTTTGACATTTTTGCATTATAGCCTGGAATCAAAGACACTTCAAAGAGCAAGTATAAAGCAGTGTATGTTATGGAGATTTGTATCAAATAACCACTATTATCCTTAGCCCCACAGAGGGCGCCAAACTGTTTACCCTCAAAATCGGAAAATGATTAAATTTATACACGATTTTAAGGATACGTGATCTAACTTGATACAAAAATGAGAAATCAGATTAAAATTGAAATTAATGATAAAAGATAAATGCAAACCATATAAGTTAAGTAGTTTTGGCCTTGAAGGTTGATCGCCCTTGGGCCAAAAAATATTGCAATCGGTGCCGGAATAGAGTAATGAGATAACAATAACTAAAAAGAACAGTATATTGCTTTAGAATGCCAGTTACAATGTGTTTTACAAATAATCAATCCCCCTTTATATAGTAGAGGAGTCCTATGTTAGGTATAATTCTGTATAAGGTAAAAAATCTCATGATTTGCTAATTAAGCAGTTCCATTGATACGTGCCGAGATTCCCGCCGTGATGCGCGACCGGTTACGGATATTTCGGCCTTCCGTTATTTTGGTTCGATGATGTTCTCTCAAGTTTATTCGAGGTCAGGGTCGGTTCCGGATCCTGAGTATATTTTCACTTTCACATCTTACAAGTAACTCTTCTTGACTTGAATTTACCAGTTAATGCACAATCTACTTCTAATCACACCACGTGTAACTATATGATTGGTTAGAGTTGCTTGATTGAGTACTATTTTGAGTAAAATTTATGATCTTATGGAATTTCATTGTATTTTAGACCTAATTGCGCTTAAACAATTGATCTGTTGGGTTAAAAAATAGCAAATACATGGTGACTTGGTATGGCTCCACCTCAACTTTCACCATCTTGGCTTTTACTCTCTCCGATTTAATTATGTAATAAAGTTTGAATAAATACGTCGTCTAAAAAAGAAAGAATTTTTTCTTAAAAAATATATTGTCATAAACGTATTATAATATTTATGTGATTATAAAAAAATTAAAAAAAAACTTATTGTATTAGTAAAATATGCACATGACACATGGCAAGGATAAGAACCAACACTTAACAAGAATTTCCTAGTCAGCTCTAGGTCATCCGCGGTCACTTCGATCGAAGTTTGAAAACCAAGAAGATGGTCACAGGATCGCCCGATTCTCACCAATCAAAGCCGTCCCGGATTTGGATGGTCACAAGAGGTCAGGTTGGTATTTCCTATGAACCAACGGATTCCGTGATATATGGGATTATCAATTAACTACGCACATTAATTATGCCTTACCTAAACGTAACATACGGGATTTGCACTTACTACAAATAATGAACATAACATGTAGGAGGGATATTAGGGGCAGTTACGATCATGTTATCCCTCTTTCCCATAATTGTATATGATTCTAATTTTCACTTTTTCACTTGATATTATATAGAAATTATTGATTTCTTTAGTCATTACTATTGTTCATCAGCTACAAAAAAATTCCTCGATAGGAATCTCTTTCTTTCTTGCTTTACAGTTGCTTTGGTATAATTATTTGTTTTACTGTCTTTTTTACTCTATTTCAATTTAATTTGTATTAACAAAGAGATAGATAAAATTGGTTTTTTGGATTGCTCGTGGCCTTCTAATAACTGAATTTTAGGTTAAACACTTGCGATCTTAAAATCTCTCATAATATTTGTATGACTATGAAAGTTCTAATTAAGAATAAGATGAGAAATTTAAGTTAGAGTTTTCTCTAAATTTAAAAACCTATCATAAGTTTTGAACAAAATGTAAAGAAAATGTTACCACGTATATTAAAAAGGAATATTAAACTTATTTCCATTTCAATTTTGTTTAACATGCTTCTTTTTCTTTTTAACATGTTTCATTATGTGATGATCCAATAGGTCGTTTGAGTACTAATCCTAATTTCTGTGTTATGAGACCTCCCATAACTTCATTTAATATTATTGATTTACATGCGTGGTCCGAGCCGCTTTTCAGAAAGCTTTTATGTGAAATTTTGAAGAAAATATGAATTTTGACTTAAAATAAGGTTAGAGTTGACCACGATCAATATTATGGGTAAACGATCTCGGATCGGTATTTTTGATTATTCAGGTAGGTTCGTATGATATTTTTGGACTTGTACGCACGTTTCGTTGGGGTCTTAGGTGACCTGAACGTGTTTCGACACAATATGTGTGAAATTGTGAAAATTAGGTTTAAGTTGAAATTTTTAAGTTTTGACGATCGATTTTTGTTATTTGATGTTATTTTGATGAATTGAGGTATAGAGAAAGTTTTATATTGTTTTATTACACTTGTATGCATGTTCGATTTGGAGCCCGAGGGACTCGAGTGAGTTTCGGGTGAGTATTAAATGAGTATGGTTAGTTTTAGGATTGCTGGTGCAAAATGTCGGTGCTTCAGGTCTGCAGATCTCACATTTGCGAGCTCGGTTTATGGTCAAATGATCGCATTTGCGATAAGGGGCTGGTGGGCTAGTACTTCGCTTTTGCGAATTTCTCATCGCATCTACAGACTCTGGGTGTTCGCATTTGGAACCTTTGAGTCACTTCTGCTGAATGGAGCTGGGGGATGATAGCTTCGCAAATGCTAAGCTTAGCTCGATTTGCGGTGAGAGGACTCCTCGCATTTGTTAGACTTTTGTCACATTTGCGACATTTGGTGGTCTGATGCACCGATCGCATGTCTCGGATTTGCGGCCATCGCATTTGCAAATAAGTTTTCGCAAATGCGACATCTGCAGCTGGTTAAAAGAGGGGAAAAACGGGATTTAACTCATTTGACAATATTTCTCAACCCCAAACACTACAGGCAATTTCTGAAGAACTTTTTCTTTCCAAATTCATTGGTAAGCAACTCTAATTCATTTTCTATCAACTCTCCATTACGTTTTATGAATTTTTAACATCAAATCTATAAATTTCATTGTAGAAATTAGGGATTTTGGGTAGAATTTAGGTATTTTATAAAATCGAGATTTAAACCTCAAAATGAGGTCGGATTTCAAAACAAATCGCATAACCGGGCTCGAGGGTGATTGGGTAATAGGGTTTTGGTTCGAATCTCGAATGTCAACCAAGCGGGCTCCGGCTTGACTTTTGTTGACTTTTAAAACATGACCAAAATTGAACCTTTTTCATTTGTGGGTAGTTTCTAAAGCTTATTTTGAATTGTTTGATCGATAATTGGCTAGATTCAGTTGGTTTGGAGGCTTGTTCGAAAGGCAAGGCCGTAGTTGATTGATTGAATTTATCGCGGAGTGAGGTAAGTGTCATGTTTAACATTGAATTGAAGGAATTATGCCTTGTTGGTTTATTTTCTATGTGAATTACGTGTGGGGATGACGTATATGCAAGGTTATGAATATATATGCATCGTCATGGGTTAAAGCATGCAGAAAAAAATTGATTTATTGTACCATGTTGCTTCTTTTACCATACCTTCTGTGCTTTAGTTAGATTTTTATTCTTTGATTGTACGCTTTCGTGCTTATTGATTAATTTGAAGTCATTGGGATGTCGGAAGTTGAATTTTCTTATCATAACACCACGATGGAGTTGAAATTTTCTTCCCATCTTGCATTGATACTTTGGACTCTTGTTGTTTCTTGGTGAGAAAGAGTGAAAAGTTTGAAGGTGTTCGTGCCTTATTTTACATATTGTTATCATTGATTGAGTAATTGCAAGGATTAAAGCACAAAGGGTGAAGTCGTGCACTTGATTGTCTTAATATCATTATCATATCATGTAAGGAAGAGAGTAAAAGTACGAAGGGTGATGCTGTGCCATTTTATTTATCGTATCATATGGTGAGGATGAGAGTAAAATCACGAAGGGTGATGCCGTGCCATTTGATGATCATTGCTTTTATTTGATTCTGGATTTGTGAATTTACTTGGCTGTATCGTTATTTATTCTGGAAAGAGGATACTCTGTGATTTTGCACGTACAGTTTTGGTCTTACTCCCTTTCTATTGTTCCCTCCCTGTTTTTATTTTAAATGCTTTACTTGTTATTTCTGTTGCTTTATGTATATATCTACACAGGATTTTAGTAGGTGTCTTGTCATAGCCTCGTCATTACCTTGTTGAGGTTAGGCTCGCCATTTAGGGAGTAAATTGGGTCGGTTGTAGTCAAACTACACTTCTTCACTTCTTGTGCAAATTCTTGTATTAGTACCAGCGGTGTCTAGTAGAGCTTCTGCTCGGATCATATCTATGACTGAAGACTTGAGGTAGACCTACACGGCGATTGCAGTCCCTAAAGCCCCATTCCATATCTTGCTTTACTGTTTATTTTATTTCGAACAGTTGTATGTTATTCAGACATTGGTCGTAGCACTTATAATATGATCATGTACTTGTGATACCAGATTCCAAGATTTTTCTAGTTAGAGTTTTGGAGTTATTATATCTATTTTGAAAATTTTCAGTATTAATTCTTATTGTATTGGTTTCAAATTGGTCTATAAATGATTAGTTGTGTACTAATGTTAGCTTCCCTAACAAGTGGGCGTTAGGCGCCATCACGGCCCCGGGATTGGGATTTCATGTCGTGACAAGTTGGTATCAGAGCACTAGGTTGCCTAGGTCTCACGAGTCATGAGTAAGCTTAGTAGAGTCTGGAGGATCAGTACGAAGACGTCTGTACTTGTCTTCTATCGGCTATATGGCTTTAGAAAATTTCACTTCTTTCTTACTATTTCATGCGCCTTTATTCTCTCACTAAAGTTTGAATTATTCTATTCTTGTTCTCTCACAAATGGTGAGGACACGTATAGCATCCACGACCGGTAGAGGCAGAGTAGAGATCAACCTAAAGCACGTGCAGAAACACCTATTATAGAGCCTCAAATCAAGTAGGAGAAGGAGATCCCTGTTCAGATCGTGCCAGTTGGACTAGCTCAGGTCCCAGAGGGGCTTATTGCTACCCCGATACTTTAGGACGCTCTAGTCCGTCTGGTGGGCCTTATGGATAGTGTGACCAAGGCCGGTGTGATTCCTGTGGCACCAGTCATCTCTCAGGCTGGGGAAGGAGCCCAGACTCTCGCTACTCACACACCAGAGTAGATGCTCACAGATATCAGACTCCGGCAGTTTCAGTAGTCGGGAGTAGTTCAGCCTATCATCACTACACAGCCTACGGAGGGACATTCGAGGGTCTAAAGAGGTTGGATATGTTTACCAAGATATTTCCTATTCAATTTGACGGTACACCTTTAGAGGACCCATAGGATTTCATAGACCATTCCCATGAGGTATTGTGCAACATGGGCATAGTGGAGTCTAATGGAGTTGACTTCGCGGTACTTTAGATGCATGACTCCACCAAGAGGTGGTTGCAGGAGTATGTTCGGGGCAGAGTAGCAGGTTCACCACTCACTTTGGGATTATTTTTCACAACTATTCTTGGAGAAGTTTATCCTTTTTACTCTAAGAGAGGACTACCGTAGCCAGTTTGAGCGCCTCCAGCAGTGTAGCATGACTGTTACCCAGTACGAGATCAGATTCGCGGATCTATCTCGTCATGCAGTTGTCTTGATCACTACTGAAAGGGAGAGAGTGAGGAGATTCATTGATGGCCTTACTTATGGTATCCGTCTCCAGAAGGCCAGAGAGACTCTGGATGATATTTCTTTTAATTGGGTTGTAGAGATCGCCAGGCGGATTGAGAGGATTCGTGGTCAGGGTAGAAAGGCGGCATCTGAGAAGAGGCCTCATCATTTTGGTGGTTTCAGCGGTGCCTCTTCTGGAGGAAAGGGTTCATTTGGTAGAGGCCATCCCAGCAGGCCAATTCAGTCAGCACTTCAGGTATCTCACGGTGCTTCAGATGGTCGTAGTTCTTATGGGTCCTATACTGAGCAGCTAGCCTACAGCGTACCTTCAGCTCTGGTCAGTGCACCATAGATTCAGAGTTATCAAGGTGGTTATCAGGTCGTTAGGGTCAGTAGTCATAGTAGTCGTGGTCTTGTTATACTTATGGAGACCCTAGGCACTTTGCGAGGCTGTGCCCCAGGTCAAAGAGCAGCATGCCATAGAAGGGTACTCGTGCCATGATTCCGGCACCGATTGCTCCATTGCCCGCTCAGCTAGCTAGAGGTTAGGATCAGGCAGCCTGAGGTGGTGGTCAAGCCATTAGAGATAGAGGCCAGCTAGGGTGAGGCCGTCCGAGAGGTGGAGGTTAGAGTGGTGGGGCTCATCCCCATTTTTATACATTTTCATCTAGATTTGAGGCAAAGTCATCTGATACGATTATCATAGGTATGGTTTCGGTTTTTCACATAGATGGCTCAGTTTTATTTGATTTGGGTTCCACATTTTCATATGTGTCATCCTATTCTGCTTCATATTTGGATATGTCTCGTGGTTCTTTGAGTGCTCTTGTTTATGTGTCTACGCCTGTTGGAGATTCAATTGTGGTAGACCGTGTTTATCGTGCTTGTTTAGTCATTATCGGGAGCTATGAGACCAGGGTAGACCTTCTATTACTTGATATGATAGATTGGGACGTGATCTTGGGCATGGATTGGTTGTCACCTTATCATGCTATTTTGGATTTTCACGCCAAGACTGTGACATTAGCCATGCCGGGGTTGCCTCGATTGGAGTGGAGAGGGACTCCTGGCCATTCTACTAGCAGGGTCATTTCTTATGTAAAGGCTGAGCATATGGTCGAGAAGGGGTGTCTGGTATATTTGGCCTATATTCATGATTTAGTGCGGAGGTTCCTTCCATGGATTCGGTACCAATTGTGCGCGAGTTTCCAGAGGTGTTTCCTACAAATTTGCTGGGAATGCCACATGGCAGAAATATGGAGTTTTGCATTGAGGCACTCAGCCCATTTCTACTCTGCCTACCATATGGCCCCAGTTGAGTTGAAAGAATTGAAGGAGCAGCTGTAGGATTTGCTTGACAAGGGATTTATTAGACCTAGTGTCTCGCCTTGGGATGCACCAGTGATGTTTGTAAAGAAGAAAAACGGCTCTATGAGGATGTGTATTGACTATAAGCAACTAAACGAAGGCAATATCAAGAACACGTATGCATTGCCGATGATTGATGACTTATTTGACTAGATTCAAGGTGCCAAGGTGTTTTTGAGGATCGATTTAAGATTTGGCTACCATTAGGTGAAGATTAGGGTAGTTAAGGTCAGTGCACTACAAATTCAGAATTATCAGGGTGGTTATTCAGGTTGTTAGGGTCAGAAGTCATTGTAGCCGAGGACTTGTTATACTTATGGAGACCCTATGCACTTTGCGAGCTTTTGCCCCAGGTAAAAGAGCAACATACCACAGCAGGGTACTTTAGCCAAGATTCCGGCACCGGTTGCTCCATCGTCCGCTCAGCTAGCTAAGGCTGGGATCAGGCAGCCTGAGGTGGCAGTCAGGCCATTAGAGGTGGAGGCCAGCTACGGTAAGGCCGTCTGAGAGGTGGAGGTTGGAGTGGTGAAGCGCATCCCCATTTTTATACATTTTCAACTCGATTTGAGGCAAAGTCTTCTGATACGATTATCATAGGTATTGTTTTGGTTTGCCATAGAGATGGCTCGATTTTATTTTATCCAAGTTCCACTTTTTCATATGTGTCATCCAATTTTGCTTCACATTTTGAAATGTCTCTTGGTTCTTCGAGTGCTCCTGTTTATATGTCTACGCCTGTTGGGGATTCGATTGTGGTATACCGTGTTTATCGTGCTTGTTTGGTCACTATCGGGAGCTACGAAACTAGGGTAGACCTTCTATTACTTGATATGGTAGATTTGGACGTGATCTTGGACATGGATTGGTTGTCACCATATCATGCTATTTTGGATTTTCACGCCAAGATTGTGATATTAGCCATGCCGGGGTTGCTTCGATTGGAGTGGAGATAGACTCCTGGCCAGTCTACTAGCAGGGTCATTTCTTATGTAAAGGGTCGGTGTATAGTCAAGAAGGGGTGTCTGGTATATTTGGCCTATATTCTTGATTCTAGTGCAGAGGTTCCTTCGATGGATTTGGTACCAGTTGTGTGCGAGTTTCTAGAGGTGTTTCCTACAAATTTGCTAGGAATGCCACCTGGCAGAGATATGGAGTTTTGCATTGAGGCGCTCAGCCCATTTCTATCCCGCCATACCATATGGCCCTAGTTTAGTTGAAAGAACTGAAGGAGCAGTTGCAGGATTTGCTGGACAAAGGATATATTAGACCAAGTGTCTCGCCCTAGGATACACCAGTGTTGCTTGTAAAGAAGAAAGACGGCTCTGTGAGGATGTGTATTGACTATAGGTAACTAAACAAAGTCACTATCAAGAACAAGTACCCATTGCCGATGATTGATGACTTATTTTACTAGCTTCAAGGTGCCAAGGTGTTTTTGAGGATCGATTTAAGACTTGGCTACCATTTGGTGAAGATTAGGGTAGATAGGGTCATTGCACCACAGATTCAGAGTTATCAGGGTGGTTATTCAGGTCGTTAGGGTCAGCAGTCATAGTAATCGTGGACTTGTTATACTTATGGAGACCTTAGGCCCTTTGCAGGCTTTGCCCCAGGTCAAAGAGCAGCATGCCGCAGCATGCCACAGCACGGTACTCGTGCCATGGTTCCAGCACCGGTTACTTCATCGCCCGCTGAGCTAGCTAGAGGCTGGGATCAGGCAGCCAGAGGTGGTGGTCAGGTCATTAGAGGTGAAGGCCAGCTAGGGTGAGGTCGTCCCAGAGGTGGAGGTTAGAGTGGTGGGGCACATCCCCATTTTTGTACATTTTATATTAGATTTGAGGCAAAGTCTTCAGATACGATTATCATAGGTATTGTTTCAGTTTACCATAGATATGACTCGGTTTTTTTGATCTGGGTTCCACTTTTTCATATGTGTCATCCTATTTTGCTTCATATTTTGATATGTCTCGTGGTTCTTTGAGTGCTCCTGTTTATGTGTCTACGCATGTTGGAGATTCAATTGTGGTATACCGTATTTATCGTGCTTGTTTGGTCACTACCGGGAGCTACGAGATTAGGGTAGACCTTCTATTACGTGATATGGTACATTTTAATGTGATCTTGGGCATGGATTGATTGTCACCTTATCATGCTATTTTGGATTTTCACGCAAAGACTGTGACATTAGCCATGTCGGGTTTGCCTCAATTGGAGGGGAGAGGGAATCCTGGCCATTCTACTAGCAGGGTCATTTCTTATGTAAAGGGTCAGCGTAAGGTTGAGAAGGGCTGTCTGGTATATTTGGCCTATATTCATGATTCTAGTGCGGAGGTTCCTTCCAGGATTCGGTACCAGTTGTGCGCGAGTTTCCAGATGTGTTTCCTACAGATTTGCTGGGAATGCCACCTGGCAGAGATATGGAGTTTTGCATTGAGGAACTCAGCCCATTTCTACCCCGCCATACCATATGGCCCCAGTTGAGTTGAAAGAACTGAATGAGCAGTTGTAGGATTTGCTTGACAAAGGATTCATTATACCAAGTGTCTCGCCCTAGGATACACCAGTGTTGTTTGTAAAGAAGAAAAAGCGCTATGAGGATGTGTATTGGCTATAGGCAACTGAACAAAATCACTATCAATAACAAGTACCCATTGCCGATGATAGATGACTTACTTGACTAGCTTCAAGGTGCCAAGGTGTTTTTGAGAATTGATTTAAGACTTGGCTACCATTATGTAAATATTAGGGTAGTTAGGGTCAGTGCACCAATGATTCAGAGTTATCAGGGTGGTTATTCAGGTCGTTAGGGTCAGCAGTCATTGTAGCCATGGACTTGTTATACTTATGGAGACCCTAGGCATTTTGCGAGGCTTTGCCCCAGGTCAAAGAGCAGCATGTCACAGCAGGGTACTCGTGCCATAATTTTCGCACAGGTTGCTCCATCGCCTGCTCGGCAAGCTAGAGGCTGGGGTCAGGCATCCTGAGGTAGTGGTCAGGTCATTAGAGGTGGAGGCCAGCTTGAATGAGGCCGTCCGAGAGGTGGAGGTAAGAGTGGTGGGGCTCATCCGTATTTTTATACGTTTTCAACTAGATTTGAGGCAAAGTCCTCAGATAAGATTATCATAGGTATTGTTTCGGTTTGCCAAAGAGATGACTGAGTTTTATTTGATCCGGGTTCCACTTTTTCATACGTGTCATCCTATTTAGCTTCATATTTTGATATGACTCGTGGTTCTTTGAGTGCTCCATTTTATATGTCTACGCCTATTGGGAATTCGATATAGGTAGACCGTGTTTATCGTGCTTGTTTGGTCACTATCGGGAGCTACCAGACTAGGCTAGGCATTCTATTACTTGATATGGTAGATTTTGACGTGATCTTAGGCATGGATTGGTTGTTACCTTATCATGCTATTTTTTATTTTCATGCAAAGACGATGACATTAGACATGCCGGAGTTGGCTCGATTGGAGGGGAGAGGGACTCCTGGCCATTCTACTAGCAGGGTCATTTCATATGTAAAGGGTCAGCGTATGGTCGAGAAGGGTGTCTGGTATATTTGGTCTATATTCGTGATTCTAGTGCGGAGGTTCCTTCCTGGATTCGGTACCAGTTGTGCACGAGTTTCCAGAGGTTTTTCCTACAGATTTGGTGGGAATGCCACCTGGCAGAGATATATGGAGTTTTGCATTGAGGAACTCAGCCCATTTTTACCGCGCCATACCATATGGCCCCAGTTGAGGTGAAAGAATTGAAGCAGCAGTTGCAGGATTTGCTTGACATGGGATTCATTAGACCAAGTGTCTCGCCCTGGGATGCACCAGCGGTGTTTGTAAAGAAGAAAGACGGCACTATGAGGATGTGTATTGACTATAGGAAACTAAACAAAGTCACTATTAAGAACAAGTACCCACTGCCGATGATTGATGACTTATTTGACTAGCTTCAAGGTGCCAAGGTTTTTTTGAGGATCGGTTTAAGACATGGATACCATTAGGTGAATATTAGGGTAGTTAGGGTCAGTGCACTATAGATTCAGAGTTATTAGGGTGATTATTCAGGTCGTTAGGGTCATAGTAACCTAGGCACTTTGTGAGGTTTTGCCCTAAGTCGTTGAGCAGCATGCCACAACAGGGTACTCGTGCCTTGATTTCGGCACCGGTTGCTCCATCGCCTGCTCAGCTAGCTAGAGGCTAGGATCAGGCAGCTTGAGATGGCAATCAGGCCATTAGAGGTGGAGACCAACTAGGGTGAGGCCGACCGAGAGGTGGAGGTTAGAGTGGTGGGGCGCATCCCCATTTTTATACATTTTCTACTCGATTTGAGGCAAAGTCTTCTGATACGATTATCATAGGTATTTTTTAGGTTTCCCAAAGAGATGGTTCGGTTTTATTTGATTGGGGTTCCACTTTTTCATATGTGTCATCCTATTTTGCTTCATATTTTGATATGTCTCGTGGTTCTTTAAGTGCTCCTATTTATGTTCTATGCCTGTTGGGGATTCGATTGTGGTAGACCGTGTATATTGTGCTTGTTTGGTCACTATCGGGAGCTACGAGACTAGGGAAGACCTTCTATTACTTGATATGGTAGATATTTATGTTATCTTGGGCATGGGTTGGTTGTCACCTTATCATGATATTTTGGATTTTCACGCCAAGACTGTGACATTGGCCATGCTGAGGTTGCCTCGATTGGAGTATAGAGGGACACCTTGCCATTCTACTAGTAGGGTCATTTATTATGTAAAGGCTCGACGTATGGTCAAGAAGGGGTGTTTGGTAAATTTGGCCTATATTCGTGATTCTAGTGCGGAGGTTCCTTCCATGGATTTGGAACCAGTTGTGCGAGAGTTTTCAGATGTGTTTCCTAAAGATTTGTTGGGAATGACATCTGGCACAGATATCGAGTTTTGCATTGAGGCACTTAGCCTATTTCTACCCCACCATAGCATATGGCCCCAGTTGAGTTGAAAGATTGAAGGAGCAATTGCAGGATTTGCTTGACAAGGGATTTATTCGACTAAGTGTCTCTCCCTAGGATGCACCAATGGTGTTTGTAAATAAGAAAGACGGCTCTATGAGGATATGTATTGATTATAGGAAACTAAACAAAATCATTATCAAGAACAATGTCACGACCCAAGCCGGAGGGTCGCGACTCGCACCCGGACCCTACTCGCCGAGTGCCGGCGTACCTTTCATCTTACCTTCCTTGTTATCTATAAGGTCGACGATGCCCATATGAATAGCAACCCATGATCATGATCAACTGAAATACCATACGATAACATGAACATAAGTATATATAACATAGCCCTTAAGGCTGCGATGCAAAAACTGTACAACAAAATATATTTGCCGACAAGGCAATCCAACTATACATAAACCCACCCCTTGTCCATGAGCCTCTACTGGAACATATATGATGCAACCTGTGTCGGAACAGGGCCCCGACATGCCCATAATGCCTATAACAAAATGCATACCGAGACTACGGCAAGTCTGAGGGATGGATCTTGCCAATATCCGCGGAACTGGACAGCCTACTATGGTGGAGGAGCCTTGTCTATCTGTTTGTCCGGACCTGCAGCACGACATGCAGCGTCCACAAATAAAAGGACATCAGTACGGATAAAGTATTGTGTATGTAAGATGGGAAAACATAACATAAGAACAATAACATGTATCAGGATAAGAAACTTAAAATGTGTACCATCTGAATGGCTCTGAGGGCGACTAACCATGAGATGCCTGATGTGCACATGCATATACATATATAT